>PVKM010018936.1:0-24623 GCA_004027735.1 Carollia perspicillata | reverse complement strand
CAGACCATGCAACCCAGAGTGCAGGAAAAGGAAGCCTCAAAACCTCTGGCTGTAAAAATGTGTGGGGGTTGTGGTGGTGGGAGAAACTCCCAGCCTCACAGGAAAGTTCGTTGGAGAGAACTCTCACAGGGTCCTACAACATACACAAGCCTACCCACCTGGGAACCAGCACCAGAAGGGCTCAATTTGCTTATGAGTATTGGCGGAAGTGACTGAAAGCCGGCTGAGAGCTGAGCAAGAGGGGGAAAGTACTCATGGATATGGACAACAATGTGGTGATTGCTGAGGGGAGGGGAAGGTAAGGGGATGCAATGGTAATGGAAAAATTACATAAAGATTAAATTAAAAAATGGTCAGTAGTCTTTGACTTCTCTGATTCCCTCAAACCAATTAGTCTAATTAGTCAATCAAATTAAGTGCCAAGTGCTGTTCCTAGCTCAGATTATCTGTCTAATCCATTTCCCCGGCTTCAGTGACTACCTGCCTGGTTGAGCCCAAATTATCTCTCTCCTCAGACAACATCAGAAACATTCTGATCCATCCTTCTGCCCTCTGCATCTGCATCTTTGCCATGAGTTTTTTTCTGATATCTGTGAACTTTAGAAAGTTCAAATCCCACCCTATAATTGCTTAGAAAATTTTGTGCATATGTATAATTTTTCCCCTAGGAGAGAATCTGTAGCTATCATGAGATTGTCAGAGAACTTTTTGACCCAAAACGGATTAAGTAGTGTTCTTCTACTTTATAGCTAATGTGGCCAGAGTAATCTTTTTAAATCATACACGTGATCATGTTATCTCTTTGCTTAAAAATGTCTGAAACTTGTAGTGCCCATAGAACCAAATAGAGGTGATTTCTCTCAGCCTATGTAAATATACCACTACTTAAGTTCTCTACTTAAGTTCATCTCTTGTTCTTTACAAGTAGGATACTTATTTTATTTGTGGAGGCATTGTGCCCAGTAAAAAATACTAACCTTCTCAGACTCTCCTGTAGCTAGAAATGTCCACGTGAACTATTCTGGCCAATGAGAAGAGGTGGAAGTTCACTGAGTGCTTCTGGGAAAGCTCCTTTTTTAAAATAAAGATTTTATTTATTTACTTTAGAGAGATGGGGAAGGGAGGGAGAAAGAGAGGGAGTGAAATCAATGTGTGGTTGCCTCTAGCACACCCCATACTGGGAATATGGCCTGCAACCCAGGCATGTACCCTGACTGGGGATCAAACCAGCGATGCTTTGGTTTGCAGACCTGTGCTCAATCCACTGAGCCACACCAGCCAGGGCCTGGAAAGCTCTTTAAAAGGGACAGATTCAACTATCCAGCTCCTTTGGCCCTTTGCTTCTCACTGTTTACTTTTTCCTGCAAGAATGGTGTTGCAATATGACATTTTTCTCTTATGAAAATGAAAGACAAAAACCATGTGCTAATGTTGGTGAGAGCAAGAACTTTTCTACCTGCTTAGTACAGCCTATGCCTAGACTGTTTTTTTTCTGTGAGACTAATAAAACTCTTACTTATTTAAGGTTCTGCTGGCCTAGGGTTTATAACTGATGCAGTTTACAAAGCTCCTAGAATCTGACCCCAAATACCTTCAAGCCTCATCTCCCTTTATTGTTTCTATTATTTGATACTCTAACCATGCCAGATTTCTTACTATTTCTCCAACTCGTCCTATACTTTAAAACCCTTTTTGTTTCAGAGTAGTTTTAGATGTACAGAAAAGGTACTATGGTGATTTAGATAATTGCCATACACTCCCACCCAGTTTCCACTATAGTTAGCATCTGATATTATCATAGAACTTTTGTAACAACCAAGAAACCAACATTGGTATATTACTATTAACTAAACTTTAGTCTTTCTCCCCCTTCTTTTACCATATTTCATCTTTTTTATGGCTGAGTAGTATTTCATTGTGTGTGCATGTGTGTGTGTGTGTGCCACTTCTTTATCTAATCATTTGTCAATGGACACTTAGGTTGTTTCCATGTCTTGGCTATTGTAAGTAATGCTGCAATGAACATAGGGATATATCTATCTTTATGAAGAAGCGTTTTCATATTTTTCAAGTAAATACCCAGAAAAATTCTTGGATCACATGTTAGTTCTATTCTCAACATTTTTGAAGAAACTCCATACTATTTCCCACAGTGACTCCACCAATTTATAGTCCCACCAGCAGTGTACAAAGGCTCCTTTTCACCTTCTCCTCTCCAGCATTTGTCATTTCTTCTGTTTTTCATGGTAACCATGTTAACTGGTATGAGGTGGTATTGAGTTGCATTTCCCTAGCAACTAGTGATGCTAAACTTCAGTCGTTATTTGTATTTCAGTATATTGTTCACTCATGTCCTCTTTATTTTCTAGAATTGCATCCAGGATATGACATTACATCAGTTGTCATCTCTCCTTGGTTTCTTTTGGTCTGTGACAATTTTTCAAGTCTATCCTTGTTTTTGATAACCTTGACAATTTTAAAGAATACTGCTGGGCATTTTATAGCCTTCTCTCAGTTTGTGTTTGTCTGATTTTTGCACGGTTAGGTTGGTGTGATAGGATTTTGGAAGGAAGACTTCAGAAGTGAAGTGCCATTTTTATTACATCATATCAAAGGCATATACAATTGACATGTCTTATCACTGATGTTCCTCTTGATCATCTGGTTCAGGAAATTATTGCCAGATTTTTTTTTGCTGTAA
Organism: Carollia perspicillata; assembly: GCA_004027735.1. Lineage (NCBI taxonomy): Eukaryota > Metazoa > Chordata > Mammalia > Chiroptera > Phyllostomidae > Carollia > Carollia perspicillata. The sequence goes on along the minus strand of PVKM010018936.1, from coordinate 21,922 downwards.
CTTTCCTTCTATTTTTTACCCTTTGTAGGAGATTAAGTTCCATCCCCTGGAGGTGGGAGTATCTATATAAATTATTTGTAATTCTTCTGTAGGGAAAATTTGCCTCCAAGGCTATACTTATCTATTTTTTGTCATTTATTTATATCATTATGGACTCATGAAATTTATTGTATACTTTGGGTTGTCATCCAATACTACACTATTGAGTTAACAATACTATACGACTACACTATTTCGTTGCCTATTTATTACAGTTTGGCCTCTGTATTCTTTTGACATGCTCTTATCCTTTTGTTTTTTGAGTACTGCCTTACTTTTTGTCACTACAAGATGTTCTGGGACTATCTTGTATCTTCTTTGACCCAACCCTAGAATTATCTGAGTTTATTTCTAAGGAACCCTGGTTCCTTTTGGAGAATAGTATTAGAAACAAAGATATGGGCACTTGGTGTGCTCATTGCTGCTGAGATGTCCTTGCTTCTAGGCCCTCCCAGCTAACAGAGCTAGGGAAAGTATGTGTGTATTAACTCATGACTGCACACATATCCATAATTATTTCTGTATCTATCCACGTCTATATTATACAAATGTGAGTTCATGCTAATGTTTCTGACTCAAATACAGCATCCTGTAGCTTACTCTAGCATTTACCTCCTGTTTATGAGTCACCTTTCTGCCCCCATAGTGATAAACGTGGCTCCTACCACCCACCTTTTATTCTTAGTATATATATCCATATATACAATCCCAATATACACATAAAATAGCTTATGAACTTTTAACCTGTAACCTTGTGAGAAACAACTTTACCAACCAGAGTACAGTCTTTATGTAGAATTATATTTGTCTGTAGATTTACATTTTCCAATGTTATTGAGATCAGTGCTTCTTTTCTCAACCCCCTTTATAAGTTTGTAAAACATTTAGGGTCTTTTGGGTTAGTTAGTTAGTTAGTTTGTTTGTTTGTTTGTTTGTTTTTGGTCATAGTCTCTGTTTTATCCTGGGATACCCTCTCCCCCATCTCCTGGTTAATTAAAAAAAATCGTTATACATTGAAGCTCACTCTTTGCGATGTAAACTTCTAAGGGTTTTGACAAATATGAAGCAATGTATTTACCACCCAGTTCCAAAAAGAAGGGTCTAATCATTCTATTATTCCTGTTTGTCTCCTTTGTAGATCCTTCCTTTCCTTCCCCCATTTTTATTTTGCCTAAAATTTACTTATGCTCCTCTGCTGCTGCCTATTCCCCTAATTAAGGATGGCTCAAACATCTTTTCTTTCATGAGTTCCATTCTTTGGATTCTTACCTCTTAATCCCACAACACACATATTATTATTCAAATATAATCATTACTAAGGTTTCTGTAATACTTCAGTATTATTTCTATTATAGAATTACAACTCACAATGTAATTATTATTTTAGTTTTTGTCTTCCTGATTCCATAGTCAGCTCCTTTGGACCAGAGACTGTGCTTTGTTTATTGTGATTTCTCAAGAACTAATCTTACAGTTTATGCCTATTAAATGTTTGTGGTTTTCTGAATTGAATATGTGATAGTGATAGGGGAACTCAAGAGTTAAAGATTTTAGATTCAGTCATAGTTGATAGGCTTAAGTGATGAATGCAGATGGAAGCTGTTATTCCAGGAACTGGAATACATGACCACGTGACTCTAGGAGGCTGACAAACAATTCACTCTTGTGCCCCAGAGAGTATGCAAATAATGGAGATGGTATTTGAGGAAATGTGTTCCAGGCTGGGACATAGATAAAGACTTATTGATCATCAGATAAAGAAGTACTGGGAAAATCACCACTGGACTGCAATTCTAATCCAATTAAACTTCTATTCAAACCTCTTGCCTACCCTTTCTTCTACTTATAAAAAGGTTGGCTTGAGATGAGATGATTTTGAGGGCCATAACCTGTTCATTTTCTTAGTTGCTGGTATCTGAATAAAGTGCCCATGAATATTCAATCCTTGTCTCTACTTATTGGTTCTGGTAGTCACAGGCAGTATGAACACAGACTTTTCGGTTTCAATAGCTAATATTCAGACTAACCTGCTAATTAAACTAAAAAGGATTTGTGGGGCACCAAGTAAGTTCTTGGCAGCTTAATAGGTGCTGGCTGTGAAGATTACACAATGAAGATCCTATTTAAAAATATCTGTGGGTTTATAATGTCATTGAAACAATAGTAGTTGATGCTGCCATGTGATTGTGGTCTGGAGGTTGGAGTTGAGGATGAGGAGAGGTCTTCATTTGGTATTTTGGGCAGGCAAAGTTTCAGTGATCCAGTATTTGAATCATGGTATTTTAAGAAACATTGACTCAGATAAAGAAAAAGAAAAAAGACAAAAACAAAAAATAAAAAACAAAAGTAACTAGCTTTTTCAGTGTCTCTTCTTAAAAGGAGAAAGAACAGATTCAGGGGTCCTGTGGTTTACCTACCCAGCTCTTTTTATGCCAGCCAAGGCAGCACGTTAATTTGTCTGGTCTTTGTCCTGGGTTTCTGGCATGGAGCTTCTAAACTCCTTGGAATTTTCCAAGAGGAGTGTTTTTGTTATTCATTAGCCCTCACATCACACCTGAGTTTATGCTAATGAGATAAATTATGGTCCCCTAGGTAGCTTCTGGGTAGGTAGAGGAGGTGATCACCAGAAAGACCAATCTTGGGATTAGAAGGTTGGAACTTTGATCTAGCTGGACCAATACACAGCAGGGTCATTAGAGAGATTGAGTCAAATCACGAGACCAATGATTTAGTCAATCATGTTTACATAATGAAACCCTAATAAAAAGTACAGACTCTAGGGCTCAAGGAGCTTCTTGGTTGATGAACACAATGACGTACTGGAAAGGTGAAGTGTGCCCTGATTCCAGAGTGAGGAGGATAGAGAAGCTCTCTATTTGGGACCGTCCTTGCCCTTGCCTTATGAGTCTCTTCATTTGGCTGGTCTGAATTTGTATCCTTTATAGTAAAATTGTAATCTTATGTACAACACTTTCTTGAGTTCTGTGAGTCCTTCTAACAAATTATGAAACACAAAAGCATCAGAGGAACACCCAAGTTTGTAGCTAGTCACACATAAGTGCAGATGGCTTGAGAACCCCTGATGTGCAGCTGGCATCTGCTATGAGGACAGTCATGGAGGACTCAACCCTTAATTTGTGGGGTCTGTGCTAACTGCAGGTGGTTAGTCCCAAAACTGAATTGCAGTAAATCTGAGCACCACCAATGAGTGAATAAAACATCAATACAGAATTCCAGGCTTGACTTGAGATCAGAGTGATGTTTGGGGGATTGGTCTCTTAAGTTTCTTCAAATCATATTTTGTGGATTTCTTGCTATCCCTCATATAATGATAAAGGCAGATGGATGGGTGCTATAAACTGAATGTTTGTGTCCCCTCAAATTCATTTGTTGAAACCTAATCCCCAAAGTGATGACATTAGGTGGTGGGGACTTTGGAAGGTGATTAGGTCATGAGGGCGGAGCTCTCTTTTGTGAGATTAGTGCTCTTATAAAGAGGCCCCAGAGAGCTCCCTTGCCCCTTCCAACCTGTAAGGACACAGTGAAAAGAAAGATATCTATGGACAAGAAAGCGGATTCTTCTCAGACATTGACTCTGCCAGGGCCATGACTTTGGACTTTTTAGCCTCCAGAACTATGAGAAATACATTTCTGTTGTTTATAAAGCACATAGTCTATGGTGTCTTGTTATAATAGCTTGAATGGACTAAGGTAATGGGAGAATATAGTTTGTAAACATGGTGAAATGTAGGCCTGGAGCCAGGCCATTTGGAGACCATGTCAGTAGTAACACCATAGCGTCAAGTCTGTATTTCCTCCAGGGATGGATGCTCCAAGCTCCAGGGCCACAGACCTGTAGGAACCTCCCTCCTAATGCCTTATCTTGGGAGGTTCAAAATCCCAATGGTCATGGTAGTTAGTGTTTATTTTTTTCTTCTCTGAAGGTAAATGTTGTTGATAGTGGTATCCAAATGCTGTGTTGCTGAAACTAATCGCATTGCCAAAATCCAGCCTTACACTGCTGACAGACCTAATTCTGACTGAACACAGTTCACAAATCAATAAACTGTTATTATCTAAAGTTCCATGCCAGGACCTGAATACTGCCCTAATTTAATATGACTTAACACATTACATTTCTGTCCTTTTTCTGTCAGCTCAAAAAAAAAACAACAACAAATATTTTTGAGGTAATGATACCCTGGGTTACACACACCTGAGACCTTTGAAGTTGATTTTTGGAAACAAAGTTGCAAAGTAGGAAAATATACCTGTGGAATTTCTCAGCCCATCACTCACTCTTTTTGTTTGCTACCAGGCCTTCAGTTCCCCCAATATCTTCCTTTGTCAGGAGAGCAACCATCTTCCCCAGGAATTGGCTCATAATGGTGGTACCTTTCCAGAGGTGCCTGCTTTTTAGTAAGAAATCCTTTAACATCTATAAATCAGCATGGCTCATCGGAAAGTTTTGGAATGTGCTGGGTGGAAAATACCCAGGAGCAGAGAGGTAGCATAGACCAAGCGTCAGAAAGGCCTGGGGTTGAGTTTCAGTTCTGCTACCCTCCGACTTTGTGACTTTAGGTAAGTTTTTCATTCTTTTGGGGCTCAGTTTCTTCAACTATAATACCATGGAAAGGGAGAACTAATATTTACTGAGGGTTCTATAAAATGATCTAATTTCTTTCTCTCCATAATCTTACACACTAAGCACTGCCATTCTCATTTCTAGAAGAGAAAAGTGAGGCTCAGAGTAAATACAGAAATTGCCCAAGAACATGAATCTGGTGGTAATGATTGAGTCTGGTGGTAAAGGGCTTCTCCAGGTTTCTGAAACTGATGACCTAAGACCTTCACTTTGAGTTGTCCTCACAGAATGATAAACTGTTCTTACTGCCCACACAGCAGGTACCCTTTTCGAAGGTGCTTTGGGCAGCAATGACAGTAAGTTCTGATAGGTGATGGGAAGGCTTCCCTTAGCTCCTCAGAAGCTGAGGAGCATCCCTTTGGGACAGGAAGGATACCTAATCAAAGGCCACTTGCCTGATGGCCATTCCTACTTCCTGCTTGATAATAGGATCCACCTTTGTCCAGTTCACAATAAGGCAGCCATGGTCACTCCAATCCCTTAGAGCAGATTTGCACTTGCCTAGCAGCTGGCTCTGGCCATTGGTCCTAGTTCTGGACAATAAGACCCAAAGGACAGTCTGCTGAGGAGACTTCTAGAAAAGATATTCTCCTCTAATAAAAAACAGAGAGATATGGGAAGAGACATGCTTTCTTTTTTTCCTTCTCTGGGTGGTGGTGTGGGAAGACCTCTGTCTAGAAGGGCTGAAGCCATGTTGTGACCAAGAGGTCAAGGCAAAGAATGCCACAGGGATGCTGAATCATCCTGGTCAAACTGCTTTCCAGGTTTCTAGTTGAATAACGTAATTATTTGTCTCTATCATCTAGGTCACTCTTTGCCCCATATTCTGATACTTGCAGCTGAAGGCACCCTCTTGCTCGTCCCGGTCTGTAGGAATCATCCTCTACCTCTGAGTGTCCTGTCCTAAAAATTTTTATGTGGTAGCGATGGCTCTAGAATTTCCCAGTTGGCTGAGCCCTGTGAGATACATTCATCTTTTAGCACGTGGGAGCTCCTGGGAAAAAGCTATCCTGTTCTTTGTCTGTAGTGACGGAAGAACAGTAGAGCAGGAAGAGCTTCTTAATTGCAGGGCCCAGTGCAAAATTCAAATCCAGTGCCCCTTGTTCAAAAATTATAAAGAATTTCAGGACACTGACAGCAGAGCATAAAGACAAACACGAGACCCTTCTAAGCACAGGACCCTGGGTGACTGCTCAGATCGTCTGGTCCTCCAGCCACTGTTGCAAGAAAAAGATGCTCGAGAGCCACAGCCTCGCAACCAGAACCCAGCCACAGGACTGTCTGTTGGTGAGAAGGAGGTTTCTAGTGTCCTCCAACTCACACTGAGTGGTTTCCTACTCAGTTTTCAGGTAAAACTATCTCTTTGGAGCTTTTGTTTTCTTGGGCTGGGTTCCTTAATTTTGGCCTGGGCCCCTTAATACTCGTTTTGATATGTTGCTACTCTAAATTTCTGTAGGAAGAAAGGGAACTAAAATTACTGAGCTCCTTTGTACCAGGCATTTTTATGTGCATTATCTTTTGTCATAACAACCTTAGGAGAAGCGTTTTATATCTCCGTTTTACAGATGAGCAACCCAAGATACAGAGGCATGAAGTGACAGGAGGTGTGGTTGGGATTTCAATGTGAGCTGGTCTATTTCCACGGTTTGAACTCTTTCTTTCGCATCTTTCTTTCCTCCCTTAGTTACCTCTTTCTGCCCTGTAAGTCTCCAATAACACACTTAGTTTCCATGAGTGAGTCCTTTCCCTCCCCAGTGAAGTGGGAGCATTACGTCTTGTTCAGCCTTCTCTGTCCACGGCAGGGGATGTTTTAGCAATTACTTTCCACTCTGTTTAATCCCATGGGAGTCATTACGTTGGAGGGTAACAATAAAACAGGCTCATTGGAATTTCCTGAAGGTAAGGCTCTCTTTTAAACAGTTTCATTGTGCTAAACAGTAATGGCAGGGGCTGTTCCTCTCCATGACAACTTTGATTGGCAGGGAAACCCAGACTGCAGGCTGGAGCCAGCAGTCTCTTCTTTTGTCACAAGGATTGGGCCATGTTCCAGGCACCATTTCAGTGTGAGTACAAAGCTGATAAATGCCCTTGATAATCACCTTCCCCCAGCCTTCCAGTCCATCCTTTGCATTCCATAAATATTTCCCCAGTGTCCACTCTTAATTGCCGTGCTGCCTTGGGGCCAGAGAGTTGAGACAATGTCTCCATCCTTAAGAAGTTCACTAACTGGTAAAAGAGGAAGACAACTTCATACACATAATACAGTACAGTGGAAGAGGGTATCAAAGAGGAGGGACTGATTACTTTTCTTCAGAGAGTCCAAGAAGAGTTTCTAGAAAAGGAGATCTCTGAGTTTGATTTTTAAAGATTGGAAACAGTTTTTCTTGGTGGAGGGGAGGATGAGTGGGTGGGCTTTCTAAGCAGAGAGAATAAGCACGTACAAAGGCATAAAGCAGCATTGTGTGTGCCATAGTTAGCTGTCACTGCATCAGAAATCCAACCAAAACTCAGTGGATTAAAACAATAATTATTCTTTCTCATGGGTTGGCTGGCGGGCTCGTGAATATAGCCTGGGCTCAGTTGGGTACGGACTCCTTTCCACGTGTCTCTCATTCTCCTCCTGGTGCTGGACCAACAAGCATGTCTTTGTCATGGCCTCAGCAGAGGTGCAAGAGAACAAGTAGAAATGTTTTCTCTTTCATTTCTGCCACATTCTATTGGACAAAGCAAGTCATACGACTAACTCCAGATTCAAGGAGTGAAGACAAAGCCCTACTCAAAGAGGGAGAACACTGCGACATTAAAGGGCTCAGGGTGTGGATACAGGGACAGATAAAGATGTGGGGCCATTAATGCAATTTACCAAGGAATTGCTTCTCAGCACTGCACTATTGAGATCTTGGGATGGATTATTCCTTTCTGTGGAAGATTGTCCTGTACTCTGTAGGATGTTTAGCAGCATCCCTGACATTTACCTGCTAGATGCTTGTATATCTCTAGTTGTGCCAGTCAAAAATGTCTTCAGAGTTTCTAATGTCCCTAAGGGGTGTTGGCAAAACTGTCTCCATTTAAGAACCACTGTACCAAAGTAGGTTTAGAAAACAAAATATGTACTCCGAGTTGTTGGAGTGTAAGATGCAAAGCAAGGAAGTAGAGATGGGAAGAGGGAGTAGAAATGGCTAAGAAAGCAGCTGCAGAGGTAGGTGGGGGCTGTTTTTGGAGGATCTCACTTGCCAACATTAGGAGTTTAGATTTTATCAGAGGATATCAGATTGGGGTTTGGAGCAGTTGACTCTGATGTGTAGTGGTCTGTTTGCATGCAGCAGCTGACCTCTTGATCCCAATCCAGATGATGGCCAGCCTCAGTGCTGGGCTTTTCTGGGGCACAGATGCAATGCAGTGGCAGCTCTCTTAGCCACCGGGGGTGGAAGGAGTGACGCTACGTGCACACAAAAGCACAGATTTCTGTGTGCTTCACCAGGCATGGAACACCGGCTTATCTCCGCAACTGCATTAAGATTAATGATAGCCTTTCTCTGAAACATTTTGCTCTTGGGCCTCAAGGAATACATTGTTCCAATAATTCCTTTGATTTTTCTCATCAGGGGATGATGCAGCTGAGTAATAACATTCATATAAATACTTCTTTGCCTTTCAGAGAGCATATACCCTTCTGAATTATATGCTGCAATTTAGAAATTACACTCACATGTGGAATAATACAGCTTGGTGGACTTCTTAGGGAAGCAGGCATCAGTCCTTCGATTGTTAAAGATCCCTGGGTATTTCTATTACAGTATAAGTTAGCTAGTATTTTTCCAAGTTGATTATTGGTATTTTTACATCCATTATATATTTATACGGCAATAGAAGTACACACAGGTTCACAGCCTTGGGAGAGAAATGTCTTCCAGTTAACTTAGCATTGCAGGTCTTAGCACAGAGGCATACTTTCTTTGCAATCAGAATTCTTTCAAATTCAATTTGATGGTTATGGTTTAACCATAAAGGGTGTGTCTTCCCTCTTACCGGATTTTTGCTGAAGGGGACAGAATCCTGTGAGAGCGGAGTGCTTCCCAAGTGGTGGCTTTTGATGATCTAAACAACTAGTTTCATTTGTGATGGGGGTGAACCATAATGTCTGCGGGTCTGTTTCTGTGTGAAGTGATTGGGACTTCAGAGACGATTTGGGCTGTGTGCAGTGTTTAAGCCTGCCAGACACTATTTCCCAAACTTGCTGGATTTTAGAAGTTATCTGATGTACTTGTTAAACATTCCTATTCTCATGCCTGGGAATCGGTATGTTTGCCAAGAACTATAGGTGCTTAATGAATGGGGTAAGTTTAGAAAGGAATAGGCCAGGTCCTCAGATTTGGCTTTTCCTTCTAATCACTGAGAAAGTTTTTCAAAATCCAGATTCCTAGGCTTCACTTAAAGTCTCTGGGGAGAGGGCCCTGGAATCTATACTTCAACAAAAGCCCTCTAGGTGATCACTCTGGTTTAGATGACAAATTCCACGAGATCAGTCATCAAGCACCCATCTTGTCTATGAAATCCTGTCTGCCTGAATCCTGTCTGCCTTAGAACCATGCTTGTAGTAGGTGCTCAGCAAATACTAGTTTAATGAAAGAAGTCTTAATACGTCATGCTCCCATGAGTTTTCTGTCAATTGCCTTTTTCCCTTCTATTCTTTTTCAAATGCTAAAAGCATCAGATTAAACATACTTCCTCCCTTGGACTTTCTTAGTAGAGAAACATGCATTTAACTGAGCTAATGTACAGTAATTCAGTTGGGGACTCAGGGGGCTCAGCATTTCCATATCTGATGGGAAAATGTTTGGCTAGCAATTCCAGGTTTACAAAAACAAAGCAAACCCCAAACAAAAAACTTTTCTTTTTTTTCACATCCTTGATCTGAATTTTCTCACAGGACCTACCCTATTTCTGTTTGTAATCTAATTACTCTGCATGGGAGCTGCTCTGAGGGGAAGAAGAGGACAGACTCTGGGGACCAGGCCAGTTACTTTGGGCAAAACACATTACTGGAGATAACACCTCCTCCACAGGGTTATTATGAGAAAAAAAAAACAACAAAGATTTTAAAAGCCTTTAGTGAAGTATAAGAAGTATAGAAAGTATATGTAAGTTTGTACAAAATTAGTATCTTTGCTCTTGGGAAACAGCGTATTAGAATAGAAAGAGCTCAGCTTTTGATCTCAGACTGAACTGGATTCAAACCTAGCTATGCTCCTTATAGTCTCTGAGGTGCTCTGAGCCTCAGTTTCTTTCAGAGCAGTTTAGAAGGTTAAAAGAATGAATGCAGTCAGGCACCTGCAGGTGGGGAATCTGATGACAGAGGGAGGTAGCCTCATAAGCAGATAAGTAATCAGTCAGGTTCTAAGATGCTTATCAGGTGAAGACATAGCAGCTCCAGCCTGTGTGGCCAGGTGTCCCTCCTGTGGCCCCTGTTGGGTCCTGACTGCCATGCTGCCAGATGGGGAGAGGGCATGGAGGCAAGTTACTGTCAATTGCATTTTAAAAACTGTACTAAAATACATAACACAGAACTCATCACTCTAACCATTTTACAGTGTACAATTCAGTGGCATTTAGTGCATTCACAATGTTGTGCAAGCATTGTGACTATTTATTCTAGAACATTTTCATCACTCCAGGAGGAAATCCTGTTTTCAATGAAGAAGCTACTCCTCACCCCTTCCAGCTTTATGTCTCTATGGATTTACCTATTCCAGACTCTTCATATAAATGGAATCATATATTATGTGGCCTTTTATGTCTGGCTTCTTACAGTAAGCATAATGTTTTCAAGGTTTATGCATGTTGGAATATTAACCTTATTTTACAGATGAGGAAACGGAGACTCAGGTCACTTGTCCGAGGTCACTCAAAGCCCAAGGAGTTTGGCTCGGGCCATTCTTCATCTTTATGACCTTCTGATTAGTCTCGGGGCAGGGGTGGGGGGTGGAGGTGCTGTGCCCTGGGGAAAAAGGCATCTCATTGACAGTCCTAATTAGGTGACTATGTGACTATTCATTCAAGTTTTCTAGTTGAATTCATTCTATGAACTATGGAGATAAGGGATCCCTCAAGCTCTGGGTTTGTCCAAACTTCTAAAAATAAACTATTTCTGGGTCAGCAGCTGTGAGGACCACGTTGAACAATGACAAGGCCTTGGACACATTTAGCTCCCAAGACTTCGTCCTGCCCTTTATTCCATCCTTAGTGAAAACAGCATTTCCTATCAGTGGGCCCTGATCCCGGACCCACTCTACTGCTATGACAGAGGGGTGTGGGGATCTGGGTGTTTAAAAAGTGTCCCAGCTGGTCCTCAGGAAAAAAAGACATGGAATTCTTTACTATAGATGGGGAAACTGAGACCCAGCAGAGGGGTGACCTCCCCATGGCTTTGAATTTGTTTCCTTTGACTTTTTCTAATGAAGAATGGAGGCCTGAGGTACCAGAGTATTATTTTTACTAAATGGTTATGTTTTATTACCTATTTAGCTCTTTGGGAATGGTTACATCAAAGGCCTGTTCATCTATGAGCTGCTGTAGGATGAGGACAGATTGTTGGAGCTCCCTCCTCACAGGTTAAAAACTAGTGACAAGAGATAAGGACGACTGACTCCCAACACTGATGGCAATGATGATTAAACCCAGTGCCAGGGCCTGGCTCTGGTCCCTTAACTTCGCTGGATGAACTGTCTTCCTTTGTTAAATCAGGATAATGACACTCTCCTGCTGTTGTTTGGGAGGCCAATTAACTACTGTCTTGGAAGATCTCAGACCTATAAACACTCTGTAATCTATTCAAATGTAAAGAGCTTGTTGACTAGGACTTTAGCTGGTGAACTAAAGCATACAAAAGCCAGAAGATGCAAATGTTCAGGTCTGCTTTGTGAAGCCAGGCTGCCAACTCCATCCCTACCTACTGGTAATAGCTTTCCTAGTAATTGAAACCCTATAAAATGAGCAACTAATGGTTCTGTATTGTAAACAAACAAAACCCCTTGTGGAATGAGTATGAACTGGTCTTCAGGAGACTTTTCCAGTTATAAATAATGGCTTAAGGGCTGTGTTTGTGTATATGTTATGGTTGTTATTTTGGAGTTCTTTTTTCATGGAGGTGTCAAGGCCAAAATTATTACATGGCAAATCTGCTTTTGGAAATCATGCCAACTTAAAATAATTTGTAATAAAAGTCCTGCCTCGGTCTGTTTGGGCTGCTGTGATAAACTACCATCGATAGTGTGGCTTACAAACAACAGAAATTTATTTCTCATGGTTCTGGAGTCTGGGAAGCCCAAGGTCAAGGCAGTGGCAGATTTGGTGTCTGGTGACAGCCTGCTTTCTGGTCCCTATGGCTGTCATCTCTCTCTAACCTCACATGGCAGAGGGACAAGGGAGCTCTCTGGGGCCTTTTTTTATAAGGACACCAATCCCATTCATGAGAGCTCTACCCTTATGACCTAATCATCCTCAGTGGCCCTACCTCCAAATACCGTCACACTGGGGGCTAGGATTTAGCATATGAATTTTGAGGGGACACAGCTTTTAGTCTATAGCAATTCCCAGCACAGAAATCCCAAGTGAAACCTAGCAGCTGACTATAGGCTGTACTTCTCCCCCTGTTCAAGCTGAATGAGGAAAGGAGAAGGAAGAGGGATGTGGGGAGGAGTCTCCCTGTCTGAATAACTCCTCAATAACTCCCACCCGCATCTGAACCTTCACTCTACCCCCTTGGCCTTCCCTTGTGAACTGATGTCTTTTATAGCTTCCATAATTTACAAAACATTTTAACATTTCTTACCTCATTTAAGCTTGAGAACAACCCTCTGAGTCAGCCAATGCCTTTATTTCCATTCCATTTTATAGGTAAAGAAGTTGTACTCTAGCGATGTGAAGTCTGCCTGGACCTGGCTTCTTAGTTTGGGGCCATTTTTGTGACAACCCACATGCTTCCCTTGTGTGAAGGGAGTCCCCCCAGTGAAGTTGGTGCCGGGACCCACATGGCACAAATGTTAGAAGATTTTGTCCTGGGCAATCAGGCAGGGTGCTCTTCTAGACATGGGACACTGATGTGAATTTTGGGGCTCCTCACATTGTGGTCTAGGGGAGACTCACATTTCATGAGCACTTTAAGCACGTCTGGCCTTGTGCCAAACTACTGGTGTGCAGTGTAGCCTAGTGATTAAGTGTGAGGTTTCAACTCCTGATGTTTCTATTTATCACGTTATTTAAATTCTCTGTGTCTTGGCTTTCTCTTGTTAAAAAATAAAAGTAATAAGCACAACAGTCTTTTTCTCATGGGGAGATTGTGAGGATTTATACTTAGAGAATTCTTATAAGCACTCATGTTAGAGACAGTCCCAAGGCTGAACCATGAATGAGTGGCACAGCTGGGATAGTTATCCAAGCCCCTTCAGAGTGTATGTTCTTAAACTTTGACCTCTTCTCCTTTGAGGCTACCCACTAGCAAGTGCCAACACACCCAAGCTCTGGTGTCATCCACCTACTCATTCCAGTATTGACTGAGTGGTTACCATGTGCCAGGCCAAACTAAAGACTAAATGCTGGGAATAAGATCTCATCATGAATAAGGTGCTGATCTGGTTGTGGGGCATGAGGCCAGGGGCTTGGTGATTGCAACAAGAGAGGCTAATGTGGCAGTACCAGGTGGTAAGTACCACAATGGTGGGAAGCCTAGGAGGCTGGGGCCCAGAAGAGAGGCACCCAATGCAATGTTAGGGAAGAAGATGACTTCTGCACTGAGTCCTAAAGATGGGCTAAAAGGTCAGGAGTGGATATGAAGTGGGTAGAGTCTTCATGGAGAGAGCAATCTCCTGGTAGTAGGGCCCAGGGAACCAGGGGACAGCACTCTTGGAAAGAGTGAGGGGAGCAGGGGGTGCTGCTGAGAGGGGACTCTAGAGAGGCTATGGAGACTGTATCTGGAGGGCCTGGTGCACCAGCCACTGAATGTGAGCTGAAGGCAGTATATTGTGATCATATGCACATCCCGGAAGGACTGGTGTCTTCAGTGTGGAGGAGAACAGATGGGATGGGCAGCGGAACACTAAACCAGAAGCTGGAAAACAAGCTAGCCATTTCCTCAGAAACTGGGGGCAGCAGGAAAGATAAGAAGGCCTGAATGAAAGTGGTAGTAGTGGTGGCGGGGGCAGGAGGGAGGGGCTTGGATTCCAGACCCCTCTTGCAAGGCTGGACCACTCCATCTAGATTTAAAAATGCTCATCCATCAGTAGATAAATAGATTAAAAAACCTGTGGTACATTTACACAATGGAATATTATGCAGCCATAAGAAAGAAATGGAATCTTACCTTTTTTGACAGCGTAGATGACCTGGAGATTAGTATGCTAAGTGAAATAAGCCAGTCAGAGAAAGATAAATATCATATAATCTTACTTATGTGTGAAATCTAATAAACAAAATAAATTGATGAACAAAATAGAGACAGAGGTATGGATACATGGAAAAGACTGACACCTGTCAGATGGAAGGGGGGTTGGGAGGCTGGATGTAAGAAGGTGAAGGGATTAAATATATATATATATAAAACCAGATTTCTAGAGAAACCATTGGCATGAACTGACAAGGTATAGAGGTGGGGAAGTGTCCTGCCCATCTCTTGGCAGGCCCTGACAACCAATCTCTGGGAACTTAATTTAACTCAGGGCTTAAATCTTTGCAGGTTCCTGGTTAGCAGCAGGAGATGTACTGCTGCCCTAAGGAAGGCTCTCTAAACTATTAATGGGAGACTTATATAGAATGTAGAGATTCTGAAGACACCAAATGCTTTAGTGCCAGCTATTTAAGGTTACAGTTGCCTGGCACCCCAAAGCCAGAGATTGCAAGGCAGATAGATGGAAGAGGCTCTCGAGGGTTGAACATTGCTTGGAGAAGGAAGGTACTGCAAAGAGCTGGGCTCAGTGTGAGTAAGGAACATCTTGCCTTTGACCAGCTTTCCACCCTAGCAGGCGGCTGCATCCCAGAGCCCTGACCTGGAAGAGTATTTGCCAATTTCCATGGTATAAACATTTCACTGAATCTGATTGCTAACTACTAATGTGATGTCACGAAGTCCAACACTGGGAAGAGAAGCGCACAGCATTCTATAGTATTCACAACACTGATACAATACACATAAATGACCTTAAGAGCACAGATAGTAGTAATAGTAAAATGTAGTAAAATAATTAGAAAGTAATACATTTTAAATATTTATCACCTTTGTCTTTAATATAGTTTATTTAATTGTAAGATTATATAGTTTAATCTTTAAGAAAGGCTGTGCAAAATGCCTGGTAAGAGCTGGCTGTAGGACGCCACTGACTTTAAGGCAAGTCTTGGCCATGCTTACCCACTTTTGTTTCAACACCTTGTGGGCTGTTATTATATCTGGGGTTGGGATAGACATGCTTTTCCAAACTTACATGGCAGAATATTTTCTCATTAGCCTGAGTTCAGAGAGCTTCTCTGCTCATTTTCTCAAATGTCAGGCTTTGGCCCTCTGTATTCGATTGTATTCTGAGCTCCCAGATTCTGGTCATATCAAACTCTTTGTTCCTCAGAGGAGACACCTGGCAGTTCTAACTCTGATTCCTATGACTTCCATACCCCATATTCGGATGGTCATCACACTCTTGTCCTTCCCTACAGTTTCTCCTCTGGAGACTCCCAGCAGCATCTCTTCCAGCTGTCACCCAACTTAGGTCAGGATCCACCCCCTTCCAGCTGACTGCTTCGGTGTCTTCCCTGGCTCTCTTTTCTTGTACTCCTCTCCTCCAGTCTTCCAGCCCATGATGGAGTCCCGATCACCATTCCGATCATGCCCCCTCTCTGTTTAAGATTCTGCAGTGGGACTTGCTCCTGCTGTGCTGGGCAGACCCAGTTCGCTCAGGCTGCAGTTTCTCTGTTCTTATTACACCGAGGCCACCCTCGTGCGTTTGCTGGTGCGTAGCATTCTTTGTTGGTCAGACCTACTGGCAAAACTCTCCCCAATCATTTCTGTAATACGTTTCCTCCCACTGATTTAACTCGCCTCTCTGGGGAATTTTAAAATTAATCAGCAGCACAGAGGGAGAGAGTGAAAGGCATGAAAGTCACGGTTTTAGCAAAAATGAGTCTGGGCGTATTCCAAGGTCTTTTTTGGGACACGCAGGCTGAGTCCTTGTTCTGAGAGGCAGGGGTGGGGAGGACATCAAGACCTCTGGCTGACAGCGAAACACTGAGGCCAGCCGATGGTTTTGGCATTTCTTGGGCAAACAAGTGAGCAGACTTAGTACCGTTGATGAATTGTGGCAGTTAAACTAGAAGCGGGTGTGCGGATGGCCTGGAGAGGTAAGAAAAGTTCTCTAAAAAACAAAATAAAAACAAAAGCAAACCCCAAACTGCAACTATTTATAAAACTAAAGCAAAATGGGTAGGTCTTAAATCAGTTCTTAATTTTTAAAAATTGTTCTCCCCCTATGTGTAGACAACGGCCAAGCTAGAACAGAAAGCTTCCAAGAAATAAGCTAGAAGAATCCCAGGGACGCAGGGCCCTGGAAACAGGATGCCAAGCTGGCCACGCCCAGTCACTTAGGGCCTTCCTACCACCTGGCAGAATCCCCACCAGGTCTCAGACTGGGAATAAATTTCCTGAAGCTGAGCTGATTTAAACAGTGTTGGAGACAATGTTTTTCCAAAAATTACTGTTAAGTTCTTTCCAAATGATTTATAGTGCATGTTCTCTAAGTGTCCTATAATAATTTTAATTTATTAGAGGAAAAATTTATTATTTACTAGGTGCCAGGCACTATGTTAAGTACTTTATAGGTATTATCTCAATTAATTATCACAATGGTTTTATGATAGAAGAAAGGTGGATATTAAAAATATTTAACAACTAGTCCTGCATTAACCTTCTGATTCCAAGATGAGGAGGAGTTCTAAGGGTATGGGGGAAGGTTCACTAGGGGGCCTGGAGTAGCTTCTAATTCACTGATTGGTATGGGAGTATTTTAACAACTGGTATGACCACACAGCTAAATACTGTCTGAATAGCAGGTATATTAATATACCAATATGAGATATAGTAATAAAGATTAGGTTTGACTGTGACTAATGGAGAATGCAGAATGTCAGTAGCTTAAACAAATAGATGTTTATTTCTCACAGAAATAGTGAATAGATTAAAAAAGATGACTAAAGTCTAGAATGTTCTGGTCATCAAGAGAAAAAGCATTATTTGGTGGGCGTTAAAAATAGGTAGGACTTATTGTCTACCGATGGATGAATGGATAAACACAATTTGGTATATGCATATAAGGGAATATTATTCGCCCTTACAAATGAAGGAAATTCTGACCTATGCTACTACATGGGCATTATGCTAAGTGAAATGAACCAGATGCAAAGACACTGCTTGCCTTCACTGTGAGAGCCAAAAAACCCTAACTCTCTTGTGTTCTCTGACAGCCTGGGGTAGCCATGTAGCAAGGTTTGGTCAGGAAGTAAGCAGAAACGTATCAGAGTGATTTAGGGGGAAAGATTTTCTTTGAAAAAAAAAAAGGCAACATTGAGGCTATACTTCACTTTCCTTTTGTGCTTTGGTGGTAGATATGACACCAGGAGCTATGGGAACAATCTTGTGACCATGAGGAAAAGATCAAGAGAATCGCTAAGTTATCATTTCTGACATTACTGAGATGCCGGACCAATACCAACTGCATGTGCCTCTGGATTTCTTATAAGAGAAAAATAATACCTAGCTGTTTAAGCTACTTGGTGTAAGCAAAAGCATTCCTAGTGGATACAAATAGCCTAGCTAATTATTATACGGGAGTCAATGCCAAGATACTTTTTGTCAACGTAGAAGACACTTCATTTCAAACATACTTGTTTAGTGCCTATACCATACCAGGCTCTCTGCTAGGTTCTAAGTGTTTGATGGGTTACAGGAAGTCTTCCTAGACACCCTCAGACTGAGTGAGATTTGCCCTCTCTGTGCTCATGTAGATCCTACATGCCACATGTGTAAATTCTTCATCTGATGCTAAGTTCCTTGAAGACGTAGATCATGTGTCTGAGTCATTTCTGTATTGCCGGTGCCCGAGGTGATGTCTGACACACAAAGCAGCACTCAGTTAAATAAATTACTAAGTGACGCGAGCACCACTTCAGGTGTTCAGGATCTGAAAATCACAAGAGCCTCCTTTGCTAGCTTCTAGGTGTCCTGAGGCCTTTTCTGTCTGTGTACCTCACCCGCCCCTGCGGCCCCCACACCGCCACGCAGTGTGCACGTATCAGTGAGCACTTACTCCACTGGACAGAGCTTTGGCAACAGTGATTACTGTCATGATCTCACTTGAGTCAGGCACATGGAATGGGGCTGGGGAGCCAAGGCCCTTTATAAAATTAATTATGAACAGGCTCTGAGAAGCTGCTGCAGAGATGCTGGCAGTCGGGTTCTTAGCCTTTTGGCTGCAGGGACTGGACACTGCTGGGAGCAGCATAGGTAAAAAAGCTAATTAGGCCTGGTATATGGCTGTGCCTTGAGAGTGTCCTGAACTACCTGGGTACATTCGCTGTCACTTCACACTGGAGAGAGGTCAGGGGCCATGCCTCTGGATTAAGGAGCCTTGACACTTTGTTGGGGCTGCCACATGGGGAAGGGGATTTCACTGGGTAGGACAGGACTTTGGGTTGTTCTGTTGGAACGTGGTTGTCAGCATAGACCGGCAGCTCAAATAAGGAGGAATTCACCTCTTTCTGAACCAAAGCTCATGTTCATGTATTTTTTTACATTACATTTTTTGCATTTATGTTTCCCATTAGCATGTTATGTATTTTCTATAATGCATCTGGGAAACAGGAGGCCAGGCTGGATGGACATTTCCTACTTGGGCTTAGCAGCTTTTCCTCCCTAAGTCAAAGGCTGTACACCAACCAGTGATGAGAACCTGGATGTTGGCGTCAGCCCAGAAGTTTGTCCCTTGGATCTGCCCCTAGCTGCTGTGTACGCAGAGGTAAGTTGCTTCTCTCTGAGTTTCAGGTGCCCCATGACTGAAATGGGACCCTAGTCATTCCCTCAGAGGCTGTTGTGAAGATGAAAGGAGTGTGGATAAAATGCCTTGTGCAGCTTGGCATGTGGTAGGTGCTCGATTAGTGGTGGCCATAGTCCACTATTATGGTAATCATTGTTTACTCCAAGGAATACAAAAAATGACATGCTGACTCTGTGTGCGTATGTGTGTGTGTGTGTGTGTGTAGAAAAACATATGCATATCCATCCCTTTTTGAACTTCCAGATTTGTAAAATCTGCAGAAGGAAGCTTCCTTTGGATGGATAATATTCAGGTCTCCCCTTAGCAGTGTCTTTGGTTACTAATCAGAGCTCACATTTACTGAGCCAAGCACATGCCTCATTTCATTTCATCTTCACAAACAGCCCTATCAAGTTGGCACAAATCTGTCCATTTTTGAGGATATCAAGACCTAGGGAGGTTCAAATTTGCCCAGGGCCTTGCAGGATTCTTTTCCTGAGTCCCCATTCTGAGTGCTGACCCCAGGCCACCCTGTCTCTCATAAAGATGCACCCTAGCTTTTGCCCTGCTGCGCTGTGTTGTGGAGTGTGTCTTGTTGAATAGGCATCCTTCTGCCTTTGTAACTTCATTTGAACTGTTGACTCTGCTGGCTTGCTGTGTTGATCCCTTTAGTTGAGATCAGCTTGTTCTTTTCTCAAAGCCAACCTATTTGCACAAAAGCACTAAGGAGGCCGAAGATTGCTGAATATTTAACATTCACAGGCAACATGCCACAGTAACCAAAAACACTTGAAACAGGTCCAGACAAGGGGGTGGGGGAAGGAGAGGACTGGAAGAGGAGGCCCAGCAGACTGCTGGCCAGAGGCAGTGTCATTCAGACACTTCTCAGAAGCTGGAGGAACTGCAGCTTGGTTAAGTCAGAGAAACACTAGCTAGCATTGCTATTGTTCACATCTGCCAACGGTAACTGCCTTTGGCAGTAGCGTTTGCAAAACCCCAAACAAAAGAGCTATTGATAGAGATGAGCCTCTGGGTAAGTACTCTGATGGCAGTAACTATTTAGGTAGGTAGAATCTTGGAGTTAGATCCCAAGGTTACAGCTAAATCATACCAATTGCTTACTTCTGACCTTTGAATTTCCCCTGCTATAGAACACCTACTATAGCTGGGAAGGTTCCCTACTGAAGGGCTTGGCTTCCCTACACTTGACTGGGGCAGAAACCACTTAGAGAAGGGCAAAGTCTACATGTGATCAGAACTTTGGGTCTTAGCTTGCTGTGCCCTTTCATTTAAGACAGCTATAAACATTTTTCTTCCTGCTGTAACACGTAGGGGTTACACGGACAATATTTACTTCTTAATTATGGACAGAGAGGTACAAATTTATTGAATGGAAATATAAAGCTTGTGGATTGAATTGAATTGGGTTGTCAAGTTACATTCAAGAAAGTGTTCTTTAGTGGGGAGCAGGTACGTAAGGCCAGAGTTCTTGGCTAGAAAGTTGAAAACACAGAGGAGTTAGAAATGCCAGGTGTGTGATACTGCTGTGGCTGGCAATTGTATAAGCCAGGCAAATAAAATAGCTCATGTGCTCAGGGAGAGAAATGCAGTTTAGAAATACAGCACCAATTTGATGACAGCTCAAACCTATGAGGGAATGAAAAGAATAAAGAGCTATGTTGGTGTAATTGGTTTAATTTTGCATATTTTACCTAGGAAATGAAGGTACCTTGATTGACACTAAGAAACACTTCCAGGAGTTGTTTTGTCTAACTGGGTATACTCTAGTTCTTTTTTACTTCAGAGTAGGAGGGAAATAGAACATCTAAAATTAAGGTCACAAAATACCAGAATCAGAAGTTCAGAGCCCTGGCATGTTCATTTCTTACAGGCACCCCAAGAACTGCTCTAAAGTTAAGGCCAAGTATCTACGACTGGCAAACAACCAGCTCATGGGGAAAGGGGGGCAGTGTCTCCTTCCATCTGATGGAAGGTATGGGCAGGCAGGGCATTCTGGTGAACAGCTGGCTGAAGGGCGACCCTTGTCCCATTTTGCAGGGGCTCTTTGGGATCTAGACCAATGCTTCCAGCTTCTGAAGGAATTTCTCAGAGATAGACATGGACGGAGTTGAGAGCCTACATCCAGCTGGAGACTTGCTTTACATTAGGTAACACATTACACACACCTCTTTCAGCCAGGGTAAACTGAGTGAATTGAGTGGTGGGGAGACATGCCAGGCAGAGAGGACTGGGAAAGAATGTCTTGGCCAGTGGAAGAGGTGAATATGGGGTTCTGGTCTGACTAAGAACTCCTGGACAAGCTGCTTTGTCTTTGTCATAGCTGGACTTTATGTTCTAGTGATGCAGATAGACATCAAACAAGGAAACACGTGGGTAAGAGTAATTCCGGAGGGAGATAAGGAGAAGGAGAAACTACATGTGTGCCACGATAGAGAGAGGGGTATGGGGGATGGGTGAGAGCAATACGAGGTAGGAGCGAAAGACTAGCCAGCAGAGCTGGCATTTCAAACATATGCTCCAACAAGGGGCGATTCTAGCTCTCCATTTGCCTTGGGCCCGCAGAGACCGTGCTGTCCGTCATCCCCATCCACTACTAATCTTTAGCTCTGACCTTGCGAAAAGCAGAGGAATACATGGAGTAAAATCCCCTGATGACGAGAAGCCACAGTGGGTGTGGACCTGCTTCATCAAGCAGAAAGTGGAGCGAGTGACTGAATGTCAAGCAAAGCCTGGTCCTGCTGGAGATCTGGGAAAGTGCAGAGAAAAGGAGAGAGGCAGGCAGCAGTGCTGTGGAGAGCACATTAGAATCACAGTCAGACATCTCGGCTTACAATTCAGCTCTGTCACTTGCTACTCTATCCTGGGGAAAATTAAGGGACTTCCCTGAGCCTCAGTTCTCTCTGTTTTAAAATACCAAGCTCAGAGGGCTGTTTTCATGGTTCAGAGAGGGAACACGCACAAAGTGCTTGGCAGAGTGCTTAGGCTGTAGTAGCTATTTTGTGTCCTCCTTTCCCTCCCTCCCTCCCTCCCTCCCTCCCTCCCTCCCTCCTTCCTTCCTTCCTTCCTTCCTTCCTTCCTTCCTTCCTTCCTTCCTTCCTTCCTTCCACCTTTCCTTTCCTCCCTCCCTTCCTTCTTCCCTCCTACCTCTCTT
>PVKM010018935.1:0-24637 GCA_004027735.1 Carollia perspicillata | reverse complement strand
TTTTTTTTTTTTTTGGTGTGGATGTTAATAACTGTGAGTTTGCTGTCCTTTCACCGTTCATATTTTTTATCTTCTTTTTCTTAGATAAGTCCCTTTAACATTTTATATAATAAGGGCTTGGTGATGATGAACTCCTTTAACTTGACCTTATCTGAGAAGCACTTTATCTGCCCTTCCATTCTAAATGAAAACTTTGTTGGATAGAGCAGTCTTGGATGTAGGTCCTTGTCTTTCACGACTTAGAATACTTCATTCCAGCCACTTCTTGCCTGTAAGGTCTCTTTTGAGAAATCAGCTGCCAGTCTGATGGGGACTCCTTTAGAGGTGACTGTCCCCTTATCTCTTGCTGCTTCTAGAATTCTCTCCTTCGTTTTAATCTTGGCTAATGTAATCATGATGTGCCTTGGTGTGTTCCTCCTTGGGTCCAACTTCTTTGGGACTCTCTGAGCTTCCTGGACTTCCTGGAAGTCTATTTTCTTTGCCAGATTGGGGAAGTTCTGCTTTATTATTTGTTCAAATAAGTTTTCCACTTGTTTCTCTTCCTCTTCCTCTTCTGGTACCCCTATAATTCGGATGTTGGAATGTTTAAAGGTGTCCTGGAGGTTCCTAAGCCTCTCCTCATTTTTTTGAATTCTTGTTTCTTCATTCTTTTCTGTTTGGTTGTTTCTTTCTTTGTTCTGGTCCACTCCATTGATTTGAGTTCCAGTTTTCTTCCCATCACTATTGGTTCCCTGTGCATATATCTTCATTTCACTTATCATCGCCTTCGTTTGTTCATCTAATTTGAGACCAAAATGAACCAATTTTGTGAGCTTCCTGATCACCAGTGTTTTGAACTGTGGATCTGATAGGTTGGCTATCTCTTGGTCACTTAAAAGTATTAGCTCCGGGGCTTTGAGCTGTTCTTCTGTTTGAGTCATTTTTGGTCAGGTGGCACCTGTTTCATATGGGTGGTGGAGCCTTAGTTGTTCACCAGGGTGGGGCAACCTAGTCGCTGGGTTGTGACACTGTCTGTGGGGGCAGGGTCAGAGGAGGAACAATGGCGCCTGTTCCACGCTCTCTTGGATTTGCATCCCCTCTGCTGCCTGCCACAAGCAAACTGGGCCCCCCTGGTGCTGGTTCCCAGGTGGGCGGGCCTATGCATGCTCCAGGACCCTGCAGGTCTCCCCAACGTCCTCTCCCTTGAGGCTGAGAGTCTCTCCAGGCACCTTTTCAGTCAGTGTTTTTAGGCTTTATTTCCCGTGGCTGTGGCCCTGGGCTGTGAGGTTCATCTCACTGCCTACTCTTGCCTAGTTTATCTGCACATGAAAGTCTGCGGTTGGCCAACTGCCCTGCATGCTCTGCTCATCCCCT
Organism: Carollia perspicillata; assembly: GCA_004027735.1. Classification (NCBI taxonomy): domain Eukaryota; kingdom Metazoa; phylum Chordata; class Mammalia; order Chiroptera; family Phyllostomidae; genus Carollia; species Carollia perspicillata. The sequence continues at coordinate 23,284 of PVKM010018935.1, read as the reverse complement.
CCCCGTGTCTGGGGTCTGCAAGCTCCATGCCACCTATGATCCCTGGTGCTCCCTGGTCTGCCAGCCACTGCCTTTTCCTGCCATGTTCCCTCTCTACTGACTGCCAACTCCTCCTCTCTTACTGGTCTGGTCGAATGGTTGTTGGACTTCTGTAGTTCAATTTTCTGTGTTCTGGTTGTGTTATTGTTTGTAAATCTTTGTTGTCCTTAATCTTGATTGTGCGAGGAGGCACAGTAATTCCACCTACGCCTCCATCTTGGCCGGAAGTGATCGGTTTACAATATTTTTAAACCAACAAACACGTGAAGTAAAAAAAAAGAAGAAGCAGCTCATTAATGGGGAAGTCATGGAGGGAGTAGTATGAAGCCAAAATAGAGGTATATCTAAATTATTGCACCATATCTAATTGTAAAACTAAACTTGAATCTCAATATTTTTACACAAATTGGGTAATGAATTTTTTAATAGTAATGAAACTGTATGCATCTAAAACCTGAGTTAACATTTTCATAGGTCAGAATGGGGAATGAGGTAAAGATAAAGTGTGCTAAATTCTGTAACTAAAAGGCGTTATTCAAAATATGCTATTTCACTTGGGACACATGAATTAGATAAAAGTAAGTTAAAGAAAGCTTTTGAAAAACTTAAAGGGCCATACCAGGTAATACAAGGTGTGTCCAGAAAAAGTTCCACCATTGTTAGCATAGTGAGAATGGGTTGCACAAGATCAATGTAACCTGGTAGCCAAGTAGAGTGGACTGGAATATGCCTGTGTGAACAGTGATGACTTCACTTACTAGTCAGTGGGGGCAGTAGACACCATTGAGTGAGCATGTGTGTGGCTGTCACATTCAAAATGACTGAGTAAAACAATGAATCTGCATCAAATTTTGCATGAAGCTTGAACATTCCTCCGTGGAAACTACTCAGATGACTCAGAAGGCCATGGCTATGGGCAACTGGTGATTGACAGCTTCATCATGACAAGATACCCACTCATGCATCACATCTCATGCAGAGTTTCTTGGAGCAACATCAAATCACCAGGTGACTCAGCCACAGTATACCCCAGATTTGGTGCCTGAACTTCTGGCTTTTCCCAAAAGTAAAATCACCTTTGAAAGGGAAGAGATTTCAGACCCTAGATGAGATTCAGGAAAATATGGTGGGGAAGCTGATGTTGATTGGGAGAACTGTGTAAGTTGTCAAGGTGCTTACTTTGAAGGTGACTGAGGCATCATTGTCCTATGCTCAATGTTTCTTGTATCTTTTATCTTCTTCAATAAATGTCTCTATTTTTCATAGTATATGGCTGTATACTTTCTAGACAGGCCTTGTATGCTTACTATATCAATTCAGGAAATAGGTGTAGTAAAAAGTACTAATTTCTTCTTCCTCAAGATAGCTGCTTTCAAACTAATAGAATAAAATAATTTCTAAAACAATGGAGAAAATAAAAACTAAATGGAAAGTAAAAAAAAAATAGCAAAGAAATGTTAATAAATGTAACAGAACAAAATGGCATAAAACCAAAGATTTCAGAATTTAAAATGTAAATCCATTATTAAAAGACTTGGTTGAGTGCTGGCTGGTGTGGCTCAGTGGACTAAGTGCCAGCCTGTGAAGCAAAGGGTCCCCAGTTAGATTCCCAGTCAGGTCACATGCCTGGGTTTTGGACCAGGTCCTCAATAGGGGGTGCGCTAAAAGCAACAACACATTGATGTTTCTCTCCCTCTCTTTCTCCCTCCTTACCCCTCTCTAAAAATAAATAAATAAATAATCTTTTTAATATATATATATTTTTTATTTTAACTGTTGTTCAAGTACAGTTTTCTGTCTTTTACTCCCATCCCAGTCCACCCCCCGAGTGCTCCCCACCTCCCTCCCATTTCCACCCCTCTTAGTTTTTGTCCATGTGTCCTTTATGTTTGTTCCCTTGACCCCTTCCCTTTTTCCCCTGAAATTCCCTCCCCTCTGGTTACTGTCAACCTGTTTTCTATTTCAATGTCTTTAGTTATATTTTGCTTGCTTGTTTGTTTTGTTGTTTAGGTTCCTGTTAAAGTGACATCATATGGTATTTGTCTTTCACCGCCTGGCTTAATAAATAAAAAATCTTAAAAAAAACCTTGGTCAAGTAAAATAAATTCAGTATAATCTAGTTACTGTAGACATACCATTGAAAATGACATATTACAAAGTAAAAAAAAAAAATAGATGAAACATATTAGATAAATACAGACCAAAAAAAAAAAAAACGAGAGGGAGGAGTTGGCAATATAAGAACATCAAGACCAAAAAACATTAATTAGGCCAAGAGAGTAAGTTTTATATTCTATCATACCATTAAGATACATGGAGAAAACCACTAGAAATTACATTAATCAGAGTTCTCTGTAGAAATGGTGATGGAATTAAACTTGACTTGGGTTGGTGAACACACAATACAGGGTACAGATGATGTGGCATGGAATTGTGGCATGGAATGTTCACACTTGAAACATGTAAAATTTTGTTAGCAAGTCACCCCAATAAATTCAATAAAAAGGAAAAGAAACAAAACCAATAGCATATAATACATATACACATGTGTATGTGTGTGTGTACACACATACATACATACATACTTAGTGAGAGATTTGTTTTAAGGAATTGACTTACATCATTGTGGAAGGTGACAAGTCTGAGATCTGTAGATCTGTAGGGTAAACACAAAAGGCTAGAAACTGGGATAAGAGTTGATGTAGCAGTCTGGAATCTGAGACCTGCAGGGCAAGCCAGCAGCCTGAAAACTCAGGCAGAGTTTCTATGTTGCATTCTTTAGGCAAATTACTTCTTCTTGAGTAAACCTCAGTCTTTGCTCTTAAGGCCTTCTAGTAATTGGAGGAGACCCATCCACATATGGAGGGTAACTTAAAATGGACTGATGGTAAATATTAATCACTTCCACAAATACCTTCACAGCAACATCTAGACTAGTGTTTGACCAAACAAATGGGCAACATAACTTAGCCAAGTTGGCACATAAAATTAACCATCACAGCAATATAGAGAGAAATTGATAATAGAAATATTGATATATGACTGGCATACCTTTTAGTCCTAGGCATATCAAGCAGATGAAAATAAATATGAATATTAAGAATATAAATACTACCCTGGCTGGTGTAGCTCAGTGGATTGAGCGTGGGCCTGCGAACCAAAGGATCGCTGTTCTATTCCCAGTCAGGGCACATGTCTGGGTTGCAGGCCAGTTCCCAACAGGGGATGCATGAGAGGCAACCATACATTGATATTTCTCTCCCTCTCTCCTTCTCTTCCCCCCTAAAGATAAATAAATAAAAATTTTAAAAAAAGAATATAAATACTACTAACAATATGTATAATGTATTATGAATTATATAGAAACTATATGTGAATATAACATTTTATCTTATAAATTATATAAAAAGATGAAATGGTGGTAGCAATCTGAAAAAAAAAGTAATGTTGGATCCATCCTCATACTAGGATATATTACAGATAGATCAAATATTTAAATGTTTATATTGAAACCATAAACGTACTTGAAGAGCTATGGGAGTCATTTTTAGTATAATCTTAGAGAGTAGAGAGACTTCATAAGAATGACCCAGAACCCAAAAGCCATAAAAAATAAATTTGACTAAACAAAAATAATCTCTGCCTGGCAAATCTATTCTAAGCAAAGTCAAAAGACAAACAAAAATTTGGAGAAGAGGGAAGGGGAAGATAAGGGGGATAAATGGTAATGGAACAAACATAATTAGAAAACTAATAAAAAAATTGAAGATGATATCTGAAGTTCTAATCACAGAAAAAATGTCTCATTTCGCTAATAAAGTTTTTACAAATCAGTGAGAAAAAAAACTAGCAATCTAACAAAAATTGATATGAGCAGCCAGTTCATAGAAAGAAAAATACAAATGGGTTTTAAAAGAATGAAAAGATGCTAGAATTTAGTTATAATAAGAGACATACAAATTAAAAGTAAACCGAGATACCATTTTTTACTGGTTGGAATGGCAAAGATACAAAAGTGTGATAATGCAGTGCTGCTGATTCTGTGGAGAAACAGACACTCTCATACATTACTGCTAAGTGTTGATAACATCTATAGAAATTAATCTGGCAATGTGTATCAAAATTTCAAATTATGAAATTGGAACCTGTAAGATAATAGAAAACATATATATATATATATATATATATATATATATATATATATATATATATATATATGTCAATGGCACAGAGCTGCTGAAACCTTTGTAATTCTCTAAGAGTACTAGGAACATATCTTGTTCTAGTGTTTGTCTTTGACCCCATCCCTAACAAAGGACTCTTAAAACCCTTGTAAATTTCTAAGTGATATAAGCACTAGGGGTACTCTTTGTTATAATGAGGTAACTCTGGGTGGGCTCCTGGATGGGGGCTGGTCATCAGAAAGACCAAGTCATAATTAGAGGCTTGGAATTTTCAGCCCACCCTCACTCCCCACTTTTCCAGAGAGGAAAAAGGCAATGGAAATGAAGTTAATAATTGATCATGCCTGTGCATGAAAAAGCCTCCATGAAATCCCAAAGGGGTAAGGAAACTTTGAAGTGGGTGAACACATCCACACCAGGAGAGTGACATACTGCAACTCCACTGATACAGAAGCTCCTGAACTTGGGACCCTCTCAGACCTCATCCTATGCATCTCTTTACCTACCTGTTTATTTGTGTTCTTTATCATAACTCTCTAAAAATATATATTTTATTGATTATTCCATTACAGTTGTCCCACTTTATCATAATTCTTAATAAAACTGGTAAGTGTATTTCCCTGGGTTCTTTGAGCTTCCCAAGCAAATGAATCACACCTGAGGAAGGGGTCATGGTAGCCTTTGATTCGTAGCCACAACTTTTGTTGGTAACTTGAATACCTGGCAACTGGCATCTGAAGTGGGGTGGGAGCAGTCTTGTGGCATTGAGCCCTTAACTTGTGGGATCTGATGCTATCTCCAGATAGAGTTAGAACTGAATTAAATTGCAGGAAACCCAGCTTGTGTCACAGAGAATTGCTGGGTGTGGGGAAAAGCCTCCTCACATTTGATGACTAGGAGTGTCGGAAGTGAAGTGTTCTTTGTGAATGTGGTAGTTGTATGAGTAGTAAAGGAGGCACATAGGTAATCAACTAGGTTTTCCTGAACACAGGTCCACTATTTCCATTTCTCATAATACCCTAATGTGTTGTGGCCCTTCAAGGCCAAGCAGGTTCATAGTACCTGCCAGTCCCTCAGGAAGGAAAGAAGCCCAGAGGCTACACCATCACCTCTTACATGCTGGGCAAAAAACCACGTGGTCCACTATAAAAACTTGGGGGTTACCTGTTACGCTGGCAGAGGCAAAAGAAATTTGTGAGACCTGTGTTGTCTGTTCACAAGAGCATCTGCAAAGGTCTGTGGGAACTTCTGGACAGGTGGTGCAGGGACAGGTACCACTGACCTGGTGGCAGGTGAAGACCTGGTGGCAGGTGAATGTAATTGGGCCCCTACCTAGTTCAGAGGGATATAAGTATGCCATTATGGGTTTGAACACGGCCACAGGACTTTTAGCTGCTTATCCCACATGGCACCCAGATCAGAAAGCAGTAATTGCTGCACTGGAGCAATTATGTGTTGCTTATGGGTGACCCTTAATCACTGAAAGTGATCAGGAGACACATTTCACCAGGGCCTTGGTACAACAATGGAGTCAAGAACTGCAGGTTGACTAGAAATTTCACATGGCCTATCATCCCCAAGCTACTGGAATGATTAAATGGTACATTGGTCTCTTAAAGCAGGGCCTTCGAGCTGCAGCTGCCACCCCTATGCTGAGGGGGTGGATGAAATGCTTATGGACTGTCCTCCAGACTCTAAATAAGAGGAATCAGAGAGGGAGGCTCAGTTCCAGTAGAAGCCTTGCTCCACTGGACTACAGCTCTAATTTAGCTGCAGGTACAGACTAAGGATGCTTTGCTGAAACCAAACATGGGAAAACCGGGGAATATTCTCTTGCCCACTCCAGAGGGCCTAGAATGAGAGCAAACAGACACTTGGACGAGGCCTTGGGAAATAAAAGCTCCTTACATGTATTGGGTGACTCTTGTTGCCCCTTGGGGCCAAGGGGTGGAGAGAAGCTTACAAATAGTGCCCTAGGTGATTGGGACATGGCCCCCAGTCTTAAAGGTGACATATCCAGGGCCAGCAGACCACAAAATGCTTCTTCATAGCACTTTTGTGATTTCCCTATGGCCCATTATGAGTTCTCCACTGTTATTGCAAGTAGATGCTGAACCCCCAGTTGAGCATGAAAGGTCTGGTATTCACACCCAGGAAGACCCCTCTGCCAGCCACTGTCATATCAGCTGACCAGAAGCTGGCTTGTACATTGTCTGAGGGTCATGACTTGCCTTTACTGGTGCCTATAACTGCTCTGTCTCTTCACCCTTAGAATGCAAGGTAACCCCTTAGTAGACTGGGTTCATACCTACGCCTTAGTGGCTGACCAATCAGCATGCAGGATCTGCACTGAACTCCCCCTGAGCCCATTAGTTGGCCTCCCACAGTGCATTTCTCCTGCTTCTGTCTCAAATTGGACTTGGCTTCAGAATCAGTGGAACAGTGAATATTCCATGTGGAATGCCACCTGAACTAACACCTGTGTTGGGGCGAAGCAGTGGTATGACTGGCCCAGCCATTAAGTGGCTACCACGTATGGGATGCCTTGGGGTGGCTCAGAACTGACACCATGGAGCTGGCTGGACCAGCTCCCCTTTGCATTGAGAACCCCTAATTACAAGCTCAGGTGGGCTGGACTCTGACAGATTTGTGTCAGACTCAGACTCTAGAGCATTTCTGGGAGGCTCAGGATGATGCATGGGCTGCAGTTCCTACTGGAGCCCTCTGGGTGTGTGGCTCACATGGGTAGCCTTACCTGCCTGGAAATTGGACTGGTTGTTTGTACTTGGGCATGGCCCTATTTGCCTGCTCCAGTTCAGAAAACTCTTGTAAGCCAGCCAACAAATTGGGAAACATTTAAAGCACAACACTAGGTAAAGTGTACTGCCTGGTGATATTATCCATTAGCTGTTTTTTTCTCCTCAAGCTGCTTCTGTAACCACTGAGACTGAGATAACTGCTTTGGCTTTGCACACTGCTCATGCACTGAATACAACACATGATTCTTTAAGCATGCTAAATGAGGAAGTATATCAATTACAAAAAGTCGCCTTGCAGAATTATTTGGGTTTAGATTTGCTTACTGCATCCCAAGGTGGAGTATGTGCCCTAGTAGGGGCAGAATGCTGTGGCTATGTCCCTGATGTCCACCACAGTGTTAGTCAAGCTTTATGGGCATTAGCCTCTGAGACCCCTGACATTGAGTGCCTGACAGGTGATCGATCCTTTACAGGAATGGTGGAAATGGTAGGCATCCCTGACTACTGAATGTCTGTGGGTTCTTGCTGTCCTGGGTGGCAGCGCTTGTGTTTTGCTTGCTTGTTGCTGAAGTCTATATGGCTGTTGTGGGTTATGGGTGCAGGGATCTGCTCTTCTCTCAGAGGGAGCCTTGCAGAAGACATCCTCACATAAATTGTAAGATGAAGAACCCAGAAGGGGTGAGTTGTAGGGTAAGTGAAGGCAGTCTGGCTTCCTCACCCAGGTGTCTGGGTAGCTAAGGGAAGCAGTGTTCTCATAGTCTTGGAGGGGCCTGGTAAGTAGTGTTCTCACAGCCTTCAGACTGGGTCCAACAAACTGTACCCATAACATGAAGTGGGCTCACATATGCAGAATTACGTTATGTTAAATAATTTCTGGCAACTTGCCGGCTTTGTTCACCCCTACTACTTAAGCAGGTAGGGACTCTCTGATAGGTGCCACACTGGGGAGCAAAGGCCATGATGTGTGCCATGCAGAGACATGCAGATAGATACACAGCTTGTACCATGTGTGGCTCAACCCCCTGTGAATAAAGGCATGCCAGACATCCCAATGGCTCCATGAATATTTTCCATCTATAGTACATGAATACCATGAAACTGCCAGGCCTTGAATGGTCACAACACACCTATGGATATATTTGCACATGAATAAAATAATTTATCTGCATAAACATAATTGCAAGTTTATTTAGTGCAGTACTATTTGTAATAGCAAAATTCTGTAAACAACCTAAATGTCCATCAATAAGGAACAAATTAAATTAATTATAATACTTCCACACAATGGAATACTATGAAGTTGTCAAAAAGAGCAGGGATGTTCTCTTTCACTGACTTAGCTTGATCTGTAACACATATAAACAAAGAGAAACAAGGCAGAGAACAGTGTGTAAAGCATGCTCCTACTTGTTGAAAAATTAGAAAATATTCATATGTAATTTCATGTAGATGCATAAAGTAATATCTTAGAAGGATACAGGAGAAATTAATGATATTGACTGATTTTGAGGACAAGAATTGATTGATGAGAGGACAGAAGTGAGGAGACTTTTCTCTATATATACCCTTATGTATCATTTGAATGCTGAGTCACAAGTACATTACCTATTCAAACATTAAACATTTTAAAATAGTTAAATACAATAAAACATATGTAGCATATTTTGCCATGTATAATGAGCACATTTTTGAGGGAAAAATAAGGATGCGCATGATACATGAGTAGTACCTAAAATACCTTGTATCTGTTCTTGTGTTTTGTAGTTATTTGTTACATAAAATTTCTTGTACCATGATATGTTAAAAATAAAATGCTAAAATTCCTTTATAACACAAAAAAAACAAGTGTCTAAATAAAAATAAATTTTAAAAATTGAATGAAAAAATTAAAATAAAAGATTTTTTCCTGAAAGTTTGGGCCAAAAATGTGGGTGTGCATTATACATGGCAAAAAATGGTATATATGTGGTATATATTTTATATTATCCCACTAATAGATAATGCATGTTTCACTGTTCAAGAGATAGCTAATGAGAAAAATCTCAGTTCTCAAAAGTAAATGTTATACAGGACACATTCTTTGACCTCTGTGTAATAAAGCTAGAAATGAATGCAAACTCTTACTGTCCTCAGCACAAGCACCAGACCTGTCTAAACTTGGAGCCCTCAGAGTTCAATCAAATTTATCACAAAGGCCTTCTAAGTTGGTCAAGTCCCATGCTCATTTTTTATTCCTTCGCCATACAGACTAGTGAAGAAAATAGCCAATCATAAGTCCAGATTCTTACACTATTGAGTCCCATTTCAGAAAGCGTTGTTAAATAAGCTTTCTGAACACAGCTATGTGTTCAGAATACAGCTTAAGACTTTGATGGTGAGGACCTGGCAGAGACTCTGGCCCAAACACCAAAAGGTCATCATAAAACTCATGTTTCCTCTGCCTCCACTCCCCTTATCAGGCAGTTCCCACAAGGTGATCCAGAGGTCACCTCCCCACCTGCATATATTTCATTAATGGGGAATAATGAAATGTGTATGAAAAGGAGAAACCAATGTTGCTGGAAACTGGTTCTCAAGTATTTCCAGGTAAACATACCCTCTCATTGGATAACTTTACCTCTTTACCTCGATAGTGTAGATCAGAATGAACAATCATGTGGTATCACAGATATCTTATTGATAACATAAGAGAATGCTAAATGTTTTAGCAGGCAAAAACTATTTTAAAATTTGAATTGTAAAGAATTGAGTGAGTGAGTGTGTGTTTTAGTAAACTAAATTACAATTTTCTAACATTATGAGCCTTTGGAATTAACATGTACAAACTCCAGAAACATGCTTAATATACGGTTAATACTTTCCTGGTCAAGATTCAGGCATTTCTGGATAGATGAGCTTTTATTTCAGTATATATACAAGGCCTGTCCATAAAGTATCCAGCCATGTAATATGAAAAATAGAGACATTTATTGACGAACATAAAAGATACAAGAAACATTGTACACAGGACAATGACACCTTAGTCCCCTTCAAAGTAAGCACCTTAGGACCTCACACAGTTCTCCCAATTGCCCATTAGAAGCCCTGTTGTATTTTCCTGAATCTCATCTAGAGTCTGAAAGGGAATCTCTTCCCTTTCAAAGGTGACTTTAGTTTTGGGAAAAGCCAGAAGTTGCAGGTTGCCAAATCTGGGCTGTAGGGGGCCTAAGTCACCTGGGTGATTTGATGTTTCTCCAAGAAACTCTGCACGAGACATGATGCCTGAGCCGGTGTGTTGTCATGATGAAGCTGCCAATCACCAGTCGCCCATAGCCATAGCATTCTGAGCCCTCCGAATAGTTTCTGGGGAGGAATGTTCAAGCTTCATGCAAAATTTGATGCAGATTTGTTGCTCTACTCATTCAGTCATTTTTAACGTGATAGCCACACAGTACACATGCTTACTCAGTGGTGTCTACCACCCCTACTGACTAGTATACACTGAAGTCATCATTGTTCATGAATGTGCATTCCAGTCCACTCTATTTGGCTGCCAGTTTACATCGATGCCACACAAACCATTTTCATTATATTAACAATGGTTAGACTTTTTCCAGACACATAATTATACACACACACACATATATACACATATATGTATATTTATGTACACATACATTATATATATGGATATTTCTGTGTGTATACATACACACATATACATATATACACATGTATACATATATGTATATATGGTTTTCTATTTTTGCTTTTTCAGTTCTCCAATACCTAGTTAAATAGCTCATTACATTAAACTTACCCTGATAAAATAATTATTGTGGCCCTGGCTGGTGTGTCTCAGTGGATTGAGTGTCAGCCTGTGAACCAAAGGGTCACTGGTAGATTCCCAGTCAGGGCGCATGTCTGGGTCGCAGGCCAGGTCCCCAGTGGTGGGGCGTGCAAAAGGCAACCACACATTGATATTTCCCTCCCTCTCTTTCTCCCTTCCTTCCCCCTGTCTAAAAATAAATAAAATCTTTAAACAACTATTGTGGTTTTTGTTTTCCTGATTCAACCTTGACTAATACATAAGAAAATAGTAATTCCAGTCAAGACTTAATACGAATTTTTAAAAATCTTGTGATGACTATTAAAATAGTTCATTCAGAAAAGAAAAAGAAAGAATCTATCAACAACAAAAAGCTCTGAAAAAGAAGCATAATTGTGGAGGCAGGAGTGGGGTGTGGGGGGGATGTCATTGTTCTACTAAATATGACAGGCAAATGAAGCCTCACCAATTTTAAGGAATGTGATACTGGCATAGGAAAAGAGACAAAGACATTGCAACAATCCCGAAGGAAAAAAGCAAACACAAATATATATGGTGATTTTGCAACATCTCAAAATTGTTTTTAAAAATTAAGTAAGTCCAATTTACACCACATATCAAAGTTAGTTTGGGATACATTTAAGAATGACATGTTCCACAAGGTAATAATTGATTGAGGCAAGGATTGTTAATGAATGCTAATTCCGTAGGATGAAAGAAACAGGATATTCACATGGTGGGAAAGTATCACCCCTCAGATTACTTACAAATTTTAAAGGCTGGTATCTGGCAGTCCCTGCCTTAGTTAAGTGATCAAACTTAGCATCACTGCTAATGGAACAAAGAGACATTTGTGCCACTTAATGTGATGTAACATGATATCACTTCTAAAGTATTCTAGAAAAAATATTTAACCCAAATCTATTCAAACCTCTAGACCTAACTTCCAGTTTAATGAAAATGAAGGTGATAAAGGTACAACCATGAGGAAACAATTGGACAATTCCAGAATGCTGGAAATTATACTACAAAATTGTTCTGGACTCACCAAAAGGACAATGTCAGGGGGGAAAGAGCAGAGGTATCATTCTACATTAAAAGAAATACAATAATGAAATAAAATGTGTGACCTTGATTGGATCCTCTTTGGTAAAGAAAATAAATAGCTATAAAAGATATTTGAACTTAAGTGAAAAATTTTAAATAATGAGGGAATTATTGTTAACTAATTGGCTCATATTTGATAATGATATCATATGTAGGAGAATATCTTTATTCTAAGGTGATGCAATTTGAAATATTCAAGGTTGAATGTCATAATATCTAAAACTTACTTTCAAATGGGTCAAAAATGTATTACTCATCCCTGGCTGGTGTAGCTCAGTGGATTGAGTGCGGGCCTGCAAACCAAAGGATCACGGTTTGATTCCCAGTCAGGGCACATATGCCTGGGTTGCAGGCCAATTCCCAGGGGATGCACCAGAGGCAACCATACATTGACATTTCTCTCCCTCTCTCCTTCCCTTACCCTCTAAAGATAAATAAATAAAATCTTAAAAATAAATAAATTTTAAAAAATGTATTACTTTCAGAGAGAAAGCAAATATGACAAAAGGCTAACAACTGATTAACCAAAGTGGAGACAATATGGGTACTAATTGTGTTATATTATATTCTTTCAATTTCCTGCTTGAAACTTTTCAAATTAAAAAATTGGGCTTTGGCCATGGCTGGTGTGGCTCATTGGATTGAGTTCTGGCCTGTGAACCAAAGGGTTGCTTGTTTGATTCCTGGTTGATTCCTGGTCAGGGCACAGGCCTGGGTTGCAGTACGGGTCCCCAGTAGGGAGCGTGAGAGACAACCACACATTGATGTTTCTCTCCCTCTCTTTCTCCCTCCTTCCCCTCTCTCTAAAACTAAATAAATAAAATCTTTAAAAACATTAGCAGAAAAGTTTAAGAGTGAAAAAAATATAAATTAGGAGAAAATAATAATTAACATTTTTATGATTATGCAATGGAGAAAAACTTTAAAGCATTATTATTTAGAAGTGAAAACCGTTCAGTTAAAGTCTAATAGATTTAATAGTAAAAAGTTTAACTTTTGAATCGCAAGCAAGACCATAAAAAATGGCACATGATAAAGTGGGGGAAATATATGCAACATATTTGACAGGAAATATTGAGTACTGTGTTCTTATTCTATATTTCAGTCCTTACAACTGAAAAAAATAAAAGATTTACACTGATAGAAAACTGTCTGCAGGCATGAATAGATCATTCAGAAAAAAGGGACAAAGATAACAAGATATGGAATACCTAGTATTAACAACTGGTTGATGTTTCTCAGCCTTCATCAGAGTTATCTGAGACACTTGTTAAAAATGGAGCTTCCTGTACTTTACCCATTACCTACCAAACCTAAATTTCTGGTGTTGAGGCCCAGGTATCTATAATAAAATCTCCCTAGATGATTTGTATGTATGTAACAGTGGAAAATTGTAATGGTGTGAAGTTGTAACCCACCCCACATTCTATTGACATTGTTTCTGTAAGTGCTGACACTAGTATGTAGCTTATAGATGAACAGCATGTTTGTATAAGAATCCTAGGAACTAGCTTTGAAAGATAAAGACTCTGAACTTCAGGCATCTCAGCTCTGGGAAATTTGCTTACTTTCGGTGGTGGAGCCAGGATGAAGTAAAGTTAGGAGGAGGTGAAGCCAGGATGACTAAACCAGGATGATGCACACCAGAGCATTACTTGCTTTATTGGAATGGACTGTGCTTGTTTGCACACGGAGAATTTTTCAACTCCTTTCCTTGATTTGTTTGTTCTGTTCCCCTTTCCCTCCTTATAAAAAACTGCTGCCTCCACTGAGAAGGGGAGATGGGCTTTGAGACATGAGTCCCTCATCTTCCAGATGTCTGGCATCTGCAAATAAACTATTTTCCTTTATAACGGCACCTGCCTCTCAAGTATTGGCTTTGGTAGCAGCAGGCAGCTGGACCTGCGTTTGGTTATGTGTACACTATTTGAGAATTAAGGGTGCGACTCAAAATTTTCCTTCTTTCCATCTGCTTACATACTTTTGTCTCAAAAGAAATGAAAGAAAACAGAACCCAGTTTTAATGTCACCTCTTCACTCAGGCTGAGTGCAAATTCCTTAACCTCTTGTAATCTGTTTTCTCATTAGTAATGTGTGGGTAATAACTACCCTGAAGGACTATTGTAAGGACTAGAGACACTGTAAAGTGTCTGATGCCCTAGTCAGTGTGGTTCATTTCGTTGGAGCATTGTCCTGTAACCCAAGAGTTGCAGGTTTGATTCCTAGTCAGGGCACATACGTAGGTTGTGGGTTTAATCCTGACCAGACACATATGGGAAGCAATCACTTGATATTTTGCTTCCTTCATCTCTCTAAAAGAATAAGAAAAAAAAACTTTAAAAAAGTGCCTGATACTGTAACTTTATAATAAATGATGGTTATTATTATTTTTCATTTTAACCCATATTCTACTTTTAAACAGCTCCAGTTCTTTTTTTCCAGATGTGTGTGTGGTAGGGGGGACACTTTCCTCTATACTCAAGATTCTTTTGGCTGGTCTAATAAACAAATAGACATGAGACAGACTAGCAAGAGAAAATAACCAATTTTAATACATACATATGTATGGGAACCTCACATACATAAGAGAGTCAGAGGCCTCGTATATGTAAGAGATTTAGACACAGAAAGGGAACATGGGTATATAAAATATTCTGAGCTAGGGATGAGAGGTAAGGTGCTTTGGGGGCTTCAAAAGGTCATTGCAGTATGATAAAAAGAGCAGGTGTTTAGTAATTAGAAGTTTGCACTGACCATATAGGTGAATCAAAAGAGGTTATCTCGGATAATGTTGTTAGGGGAAAGGCCTCTAATTCAGGTTCTAGGTAGTTAAGGGAGGGGCAGAAATTTCTCTCGAGCTTGAAGCTAAAATCTTTAGGTCAAAATAATCTGTGTACTACAGAAGCTCATCTCAGGGTGGCTCATTCTGAGACCCCACACAGGTGGCATGATCCTTTTCTTTTCTGTATGTTTGTGTCTCTGTTTGTTATAACACTTTATGCATCCTTCAGAAAAATTGGTAACAACCGTGTTATGGGTTGCAATGTGTGATGCCAAAATATGAAGTCTTAGCCTCCAGAATCTCAGAATGTGACCTTATTTGGAAATAGGGTTGTTGCAGATATAATTAGTTGAAATCAGGTCATACTGAAGTAGATGAGGTCATGCTGAACCCCTAGTTTGACTGGTATCTTTATAAGAAGGGGGAAATTTGAACACAGACATACACAGTGAAGACAGATGTGAAGACACACTACAGAAGATGACCATGTGATCACAGAGATGCACTTGGAAGTCAAGGAACACCAAAGGTTGTTAGCAATCACCAGAAACCAGGAAGAGGCAAGGAAAGATTTTCCATCTGGGTTTCTGATAGAAAGGCTGCTTTGTGGGGGCTCTGCCACACCAGCCTATGTGTTCTGCAAGACTGTTCTACCTGTAAAAGGAGGAATCTGTCTAGAGCAATGGTTTCCATAGTGTACCCCCCACCCCCAATAGCCTACTTGGGCTCTCCTTTTGTGGAATTGGAGGTGGAGGTGGGCTTGGAGACAAAGGGTATTCAGACTTCACTGGGCTATGGTCCCACAGGTCTGTGTTAACTGAACTAGTTGTGCTCTTGTCTCATGATTTTTTTTGGTCTGAAATCATCTGGATTAGAATAGCTGTTCCAAAGCAAGAGCCTGGGACCTGGGGAGTTTGAACAGTTCTGAATTCCAAAACCTACTTCTGGGGACTAGTCATTCGTCCTTTTGGCAAATTCCTTTTTGGATCCTAGTGGATCCCAGGACTCTGGCTTTTCATGGTCAGTGATTCTAAACAAAGTCATTGTGGGTGGGGCAGTGGCTGGAATTGCGATTCTTGCTTCTTGCCTGTACATAGTTTAAACACAGTGACACAATGGGAACTCTGAAAAGGCCCTAAATCTAGGCTTCCACTGAGGTAGAATCCTAAGGAAACTTAAACCATTTGGTTATACAGACAGGGTGAGTTTTTGAAAGAGCACTTGTAGACAACAAAAGAGCTATGCGTTGATGTGGAAAATGTCATTGTGGATATGAATGTGCTGACCCCCACCCAGCAGGGCCAATGAGTATCATTTATAACAAGAGCTGCCCTTTACTCCAAGCATGGAACAATTCATTTGCTAGGTCTCATACTAAGGAATCTAAACCTTACAACCAACCTGTGAGAGATGGGCTATCACTGCTTTGAGAGGTGAGGAAACAGAGGCCCTCAAAGCCCCCAGGTCACAGTGGGAGGAGGCATTAGAGATGACAGAACTGTGTCCTAGCCAGAAGCTCCAGCCTTCCAAGCCAAAGTCCATAAGAGAAACCCCTGAGGCCTGGTGTCAGGACTGTTCCTTCAGCACTTGCTCTGGAGAAGGGGATTAATGCCCTTTTTCGCAAAGGCTGGTCAGAGTCACCAATGGTACCTTGAGGCTGTGGCATCTAGTACAGCATTTGAAAATATTTTAAAACTTTCCATAGTGAAATGGTTTCTTTGAAAACTATTTTATATGTAAACCCAATCTACAAAACCAGAGATGGGCCACTGTGGCTGAAGGTAAGGGCAGGGGTGGCCTGATTTTTCCCTAAGGCCCCCAGGGCTCCCAGATCACCCCACAAAGCCCACTTATCCAGTAAGTTGACTTTTATATTATTCAGGGGGTTCCATGATGTCTAAGGCTCTGACTTTGGCATGGAAAGAACCAGAAGGGATTGGGGAGGGGTTCACTCCTGGGTTAGATAGCATCGGGTAGGACCCAGATGCAGGCCCATCTGAGCTGAGCACTGCCTTCCCTACCTTCCTCTCTGGCTAGGTCCCAGCAGCCATATCAGCTTCACACAGGATAAGAAATACTCACCATCTTGCATTGAATGGACTTTATTCTTTAAAGACAAAGCTCACTAAGCTAAAAATGCCAACAGCCCTCCCTTTTTGCTTGCCCTTCTAAAAGGCATTGCATTTTTTTTGCTGATCAAAGTTCAGTGATCACATTCAATGTTGGTGTAGGATCTGATAGCAGATGTCAGGGGCTGACCAGGAAACTTACTCTGGCATCATCAAATGGAGCTTCTTTTGGTAGATGTCTGGGATCCTACCCACTGGAGAATTGATCATTCGTACCGTGTTTTTGGTAAATAGCTTGTATTCATAATGAATAAGTTGTTCCCAAAAGCCGTTGTTGGGTCAGATGATGGGGTGGCATAACTTGGTCCATTTGTGGGCATTCAGCAGCGACATGTGGTGGTACTTCATGAGAAAGGTGATACAGAGTGTGGCGGAGCGGCTCACGCCAGTGACACAGTGCAACAGTGTTCAGCCCTGCTTCATGTCCATGCTGTGGATGCAATCAGCTATGGGATCAAAAAAATCTTAGAGGTGCACGCTGGGAGAGTCAGCCACCTGTACCTTTAGGTATTGGATGCTCTCAAAAACTGTGTTGACTGTCTTCACTGAAACATTGATGACAGTAGTGATGCGGTAGCTGGACAACATGAATCTGCTATTAGCTGTCCTGGCATTACTTATAAATAGGCTTCTGGTTATCTGGGAGAGGCTATGGATGCTTGAGGGTTGTGGGACCAGCTCAGCCTGGGAGGAAGTTGACAGTGTTGTCATCAGGCAGCAGGGCAGAGGTCTCTTTGGGCCGGTTTCAGGGCATCACTCCCAGTGGTAGGTTCAGGAAGCTGCAGTGCAGCAAAGCTTATGATGCTCACTGGTCATCACCTCTCCCTGCCCCAATGTCGCAATCCCACTGGTTTCCATGGCAATGGTAGCTTGCCACAGGGAGGAGTTGACCAAGGTGTGTAGAAAAACCCCAAATCTTTTCTCATCTTTCTCTGTACTCATTTATTTTCCAAGTCCTAATTATTTTTCTATTTTATATTTAAATTACAGTTGACATTCAATATCCAAACCCTAATTCTTATGTCTTAACATTTTAAAGTGTTTTGTTATAAGATACGTATTCTATGTTTCAATTATTGGATCACACTGAATACAGTATCTATGAATGCTTCTCTATCTTACTGGTGTTGCAGAACAGGGCTTACACTTTTTCTACAAAGTAGCAGTATCGTATTTTAAGGTAGGCAACAGCATTTGGCTCATGTGATATGCTAATCTCTATAAACCTACAGTGAGATACCGGTTTGGCTGGGCTTGGTGGGCTGGCCTGATACTTCTTTGTTGATTGTAGCCATAGAATTATGCTCCTGCTTACAAACACATCAGCACTGGTTTTAAGGGAATATTGCTAACTGGTATATATAGCCCTTTATCTATGGTGAAGTTGGTCTGAGAGACAGTTGTGAATAATTTAGCTATGTCACAGTCCATTTCTTCAAATGGCCCAAATGTTTTATCACTTGATTCTACTTTATTATCTGAAACAGCAGCTCATGTTATCTTGCCTACTTTCTTGAAAAAGAATGTCCACATGCTTTGTAAACTCTAAGTCATTTTAATCACCACTGACAGTCTATCCCAGTAATGTTAAAACTTCTGGAACAAGTCAATGCTACATCAAAATTGGGCCAAAAATAGGTATTAAAAATGTTACCTGAGATGTACATTTCCTCTCAGTTAAGATTTTTGTAGAAGATTCAAAAGAACTGTAACCTAAAACAAATTGTTTCACTAAGCAGCTAATAGACATATTACCTTACACTCCATGTCATTTTGGGTTTCATGCAAAGGTATACTGTGAGTATGAGCAAGGATGACATAGATGTCAGCCTGTTTGTAAATTATCAAGGAAATGATAACCTTAAAAGACAGCACATTTTTCTTTTTCTCAGTTGTCATAACCAGATTATTTTGCATTACTTAAATTGTCAGTCCCCATTGGCTATCAAATGAATCTGGAAGAAAATAAAACACAAATACTAAATAAATAAATAAATTGTCTATTGGGGAAAGCTCAATTGAACTAAAATTATTTTAATAGAGTTTAACCTAACATTTGAAATATACCATCATGAGAAACTTCATAATCTATGGACAAATGTGGAACCCCCTAAAAATGTTAGAGTCTAGTTATTTCATAAATATATTCTTCTTAAACTTTAAAAATGTGGTAAGATTAACCAAAATAATTTTGCATACCATTCACAAAGAGAAGCATCACTTGTATTAATTAGATGCATTAAATTTTTTTTCAGCCAATATTTTGTGATGCCCTTTTGTCTGAGGGATGTTGGATGTTATAAAACTCCACAGTGGGACTTTTCCTGGGTTTGGAAATGGCTCACTTTCAGATTCCCACCTGTCTCTACTTTTCCTTATTATTCAGGGAAAAAGATGGATAAAAGACTTGTCCCCCAAAACACTCTTTTCCTATTACTGGGAAAAAAACTTGCATGCTGTCCATTCTCTTTCCAGACTTGGTGGAGCAGAAGGTGCCATAATGACAGTCGACACCTACCACAACAAAGACCAAAAGGTTCAGCGCAGGGAGACCAAGAGCCAGGACATCTACCTAAGGCTGTTGGTCAAGCAATACAGGTTTCTAGCCAGATGAACTAACCCCACCTTCAACCAAGTGGTGCTGAAGATGTTGTTCATGAGTCACACCAGCTGGCTGCCTCTGTCCCTTTCCTGGATGATCAGGAAGATGAAGCTTCCTGGCAGTGAGGGCAAAACCGCAGTGGTTGTAGAGACTATAACCAATGACATGCATGTTCAGGAGGTGCCCAGACTGAAGGTGTGTGCACTTCATGTGAGCAGTCACTCCCAGAGGTGCATCCTCAAAGCCAGGTGCAAGATCCTTACCTCTGGCCAACTGGCCCTGGACTCCCCCAAGTGCTGTGGCAGTCATGCTTTCTCATCTCTGCAAGGGCTGAGAGGAGTAGAGGCATTTCAGCAAAACCCCAGGAACCCCTCACATCCACATTGAACCCAACCTACACTCCAAGGGCTGGAAGTTTGAGTGCGCAGGAGGCCAACAGACCATATGTGGCTACAAAAACTAATCCCAGATCCTACCTTGTTATAAAAAGATTTTGGATGCTGAGAAAAAAAGACCTTGCAGGTCAAGAACTAGATAATGCTTAGATTTTTCAATTCAGCAGTCAAGGTCTTTTCCAATCTGATCTAAGCCTGCCTTTCAAATCTCATTTATTCATTGATTCACCAAATTTTTATTAAGAATCTAGCGTGTTAGACATTTTCACTGTAAGTCTTCGGTTCTGACCAAGCAAGTCAAATGTTCTTGGTAAATACAAAATATACATTCCTGCTTCCTTACCTTTGCTCACACCATTCCTTTCTTTTGAGAAAACTTTCTCACTCCTGTCTGCTTACTGAAGCCTATCCAAGCCTCAAGCCTCAACCTGATTAATTTAAATAAGCATCCCCTGAGCATCCAGTTTGTGTCAGGCACAATTCAAGCATTGTGTGGATCCAACACAACACATAAGCTCAGATACCAAAGAGCTTACAGTTTGGTCAGAGAGATAATCATGAAAGAGTCCAGAAAGAGGATGATTCATTGTTTTGTGTGTGTGTTTGAAGAGTGGGGGCAGCAGCGGGATGTTATGAAATGCTACACAGAAAACATGACCCAGAACAAAGCTTTTTGTTCATTTGATTGTTTTTATTATTTATTGTTTATTCTGTCCAAAATATTTTAAGTGAAAGAGAGTTTATTAAGTGAAAGTGAAGCAATAACACAGAGAGCAGGCTACTCCACTGGCGGAGAAACTGTCCAAATTTTTGTTTTGAAAAATTTCAAACATAGAGAAAAGCTGGAAGAATAGAACAATGAACATTCCTTTACCTGTCATCTATAATTCCTCTGTTGTTAACACTTCACCACCATATTCCCTTTTTCTCAGTTTAGACATACAAACACATACTTGTTTGCTTGTTTCTTTTTGCTGAACCATTGCTTGTTAATTGTAGATACAGCAGCATGTTAGCCCCTCAGTACATATCTCCTAAGAACAAGTACAGTACATTCTCCTACATCACCACAATACAATGACCATACTCAGAAAATTTAACATTGACCCAACATTATTATCTAATATATGATCCATATGCAAAACTCACCAATTTTTCCAATAATGTTATCTGTAGGTGATTTCACCCCACCACCTCCACTCCATTTGACCCAGGATGGAATCAAGGATCACATACTGTGTTTATTTTTTATGCTTCTTTATTATCTTTTAATTTGGAACAGTTTCCAAGCCTGTTTTGTTTTGTTTTGGTCTTTCTTGACATTGACATTTTTAAAGAGCTGAGACCAGTTTTGCAGAACATCTTTCAATTGTCAAAAATACTACCAGAATGTGTAATTCCCAGTACTTTGCACTGGGGACATATGATATCTCTTTGTCCTATTAATAATGATGGTGATAATCTTGACCACCTGGTTAAAATAGCATTAGCTAGGTTTCCACATTATTAAGGAAACTTTTCCTCTGTTTAACTAGTAAGAAATGTGTAAGGTGGTACTTTGAGTTTGTGAGAATATCTTTGCTATTAGGACTTTGAAGGATGAATAGAACTTCCCCGGGCAGATAAGTAGGGGGAATATTCTAGACAGGAAGAGCAGCATGTATAAAGGCACAAAAGTATGAAATGATGTCAGGAAAGCAGAGAACGACAACTCAGAATTACTATAAAAAACAGTGAAGCAGAAGTGTGGCAGGTGGAATGGCTAGAGGAGCCAGCAGTGGAGGTCACAGAGAGCCTTGCAGCAGATAATTGGGTTTAATCATATAGACCATGGTGACACACTGGAGCATTTTATGCAGGGAAATGGCATAACCAGAATGGATTTTTAAGAAGCTCACTTACAGCTATATGAATGGATTTGTGAAGGGGTGGTGTGGTTGAGAGAAAGGCAAAATTTGAGGGAGCAAGAGCTATCATGATAGTCTAAGTGAAAAATGATACATCTATTGCAGACTCTTCTCTGACATGAAAGCTGGATTAAATCCAAATATAGTTCATGTCCTCAAATGTACAAATGGGCCAGGCCACATAAGAAAATGGAATATCAATCTTGCTATGGATCAGTTTGGTGTTTTTGAAGGTGAACAGTGAATGCAAGAGGCTGCTGATATAGGTAATGTGTTTACATTGAAGGGCATTGGTGGTGAGAAAAACCTAAAGGAGTATGGGAGGAGGACATCAGAGAGCTAGTAGCTAAAAGGAATTACATGCTACATTGTCTGATAGACAAATAGGGTGGGTAGTCCCCAGCTGAAGGCCCTAAGGCAGAGGTGGGAGTTGGCTTCCCCAGTACTCAATGCAGCCGCAAGCCAGCTCTCTAAGACTGGGCTCAGTCTGGTCTTTTGTTTCTGGATGGTGAGAGGAGACAGACGGATATGAATGTGGAAGTCTTTAAATAACACCATCCAGTCCAGAATACAGATAATATGAGAAAATTATTGTCACTTATTTGTTAAGGAGGGTAAACAGTTTACAAAAAAGTAGGCACCTTTTCGTAAAGGTGAAATATATGCATTGTGTATGAGTCATACTTATGTATAAATCATATATGTTAAAACCTATTTATGAAACCTATCTGTGGA
This sequence comes from Carollia perspicillata, assembly GCA_004027735.1. Classification (NCBI taxonomy): domain Eukaryota; kingdom Metazoa; phylum Chordata; class Mammalia; order Chiroptera; family Phyllostomidae; genus Carollia; species Carollia perspicillata. The sequence goes on along the minus strand of PVKM010018935.1, from coordinate 837 downwards.
AATATCAGATATCTAAAACAGTCTTAGGTATATAGTAAGAATTTAATAAATATCATATATTATTTAGTATTATATTTGAGTGGTGGGAACAAAGGGGGACTATTCTTTTTTTGCCTATATTTTTCAAACTTTCTAAAATAATTTGTGTTACTTTTATCATTAGAAAAAAGGAATCAAAATATATTTAAATGTCATCAACACATTTTTTGTGTATGTATAAAATGAGCAAAGGTGAAAATGTGATAATACTCCATAGTTACAGAATTCAGAGAAATGGCTACCTTTCTCCATTGCCACAGTTACAGCTGAGGGATAACAACGTGGCCAAACCATCGTGGTGGTGATGAGGTAGAGCAATGAAAACCCTCACAATGACAGTGGCAGGGTAAGGTGCTATAGCCAATGTGGAGACCAATTTGGCAATGACCAGTAAAGATGAAAACACACATTCAATGCCCCAGCAATTCCACCCCAGGGAGAAACTCTTGTTCATGTATTCAATAAGATAGTATTTACAAGAATATTTTTTGTAATGTTTATAATAGTGATAAATGGTGACAATATTAATGTCTACTAAGAGACAATGGAAATTTGATGGCATAGTCATATAATGAATACCATATAAACAGCTTTGAAAACAACTGAACTAGAGCTACGTGGATACAGCTCAAAAGTATGGTGCTGTACAAAAAGAGTAAGTTGCAGTTTCTTTTGGAATGGTGTTTCAGTGTTCTTGGGAAATAGTCCCAGCAGTGCAATTGCTGGATCAAAAGGCAGTTCCATTTTTAGTTTTCTGAGAAAATTCCATACTGTTTTCCATAGTGGTTGTACCAGTCT
>PVKM010018934.1:0-24534 GCA_004027735.1 Carollia perspicillata | reverse complement strand
GCCAAAAGGTAACTCCAGGCTCTAATGCTAATTCCAGCTGTCCCCTGTCAGGTGCCTTCTGCATGTAGGTCATTTCTCTTAGAGGTTCCACTCTTCCTCCCTGCAACTGCACTTTGCCCTCTTCATTTAAGAGACATGTTTTTAAAGGTCTGAATCTCAATCGTGCACAGAGTTTGAGCCTTTTTTCTTAAGTTTCTTTGCCCCTGCCTACTACACAAACTAGGAGGTAAGCTTAGCTTATTAATTTCAGTCTCTGATCCTTCCCTGATGGTTAAGGAGTATGCAGTGGTGGAGGGTAATGAGTCATGGGGAGAAAGAAAAGGAACATAACTCCCAACACCTTTGTCTTAGTTGTGACTTAGAGCTTTTTGTTCTACTTAAAAAATTACATGACCACAGCTAGAACCTTCACCGTCAGTGCTACCATACCGCTGAATCATTTTACCTCCACTCTGATCAGGTCAAAACCAGGGAAGTAAAAAATACAGGGACCTGTGTACCTTGTACAATGTTGTAATACAAATACTTGGGATAGTGCCTGGAGCACAGTAAGCACTCAATAAATATCTGTTGAATGGAAGAATGAATGAATAAATGAATGAGAGAAATTTCCCCCCTCCATTTATAAAACAATACTTAACATTGGACTAGCATAATGTGTGCAGACAACTATAGTGTTCAATGGTTTGGCAGTGTATAGCATTAGGTAGTATGTTTCTCAGCCCCTCAAAGTAAAGATTAAACCTTAAAAGTGTGAGTTCCTGGAGGGTAGGCACTGTGTCTTTTTCCACTTTGTATCCCAGCACCTGATACTTTGTCTTGTACGTGCTAAGCACTCTGTAAATATTAAATATTTAACCATTAAACACTAAATGAATGCCAAACACTGACAAGTCACTTAGTTCTCTCCTAGGCTTTGCCAGCAGATGGCAGTGACAGAAGAGGGTGCTAGCCAATACACCTGATCCTCCGAGAGAGATCAGTCTGGGACATAATGTCCCAAGGTCCTGAGGCTTACCAGTCTCTGTAACCCTTTGGTGATAAGAGGACTCCAAAGGGTATTCATAATCTGAGTATGATATTCATATGAATGCACAAAAGCGTACAGACTTCCACTTTAACAATTGGAAGTGCTTTTCTATGATTGCTCTAAATAGGATTTTACTTTGCAGCTAATTTTATACATGAGCCATTCATTCTTTTGTCTGTTCACTTATTTATTCATCCCATATTAATGGGTGCCTACATGTTGCTATTTTTCTGCAAAAATTTGTTTAATATGCTCAAGAGATAGTTACATGTTGAAAAGGTCCCCATTTCCTGAAGAAAGGCCTGACTAGGCAACAGAAGATTGAAATCACCATTGTGTAGAGGCAGATGGAAATTGTAGGCATAAGATCCTCATGATTCAGCATTAACAAATCCGATATATTTCAGAATGTGATCTGCACTGGGTAGAGTCACTTAACAGGTGACTATTCAATACAGAGATGTCTGGCATCCATTCTGGACACACTGAATCAGAGTATCAGAAGTGAGGGTGGAAACACTGTGAGCCAGCTCTGGTGACTTTGACTGCACTCAAGTGTGAGAACTGTTGACCAAAAGTGTCTTGTTACTAGGTCCGACATGCAGTTGCTTAGTATGGCTTTACTCACATCTCTACTTGTTACTTGGCTCATTCTAAGACATCTAGAAATAGTGTAAATATGGCTTATAATTGGCAATTCCCCAGGTCAAAATTTCACTGAATAAATGTAATCATTTTCTTCTTAAACTAACCCAAAATCAACACCTGCAAAAAAGAAAACAGAGTAAACCTATCCTTAAGAGACTCACAGTTTAGAAGCAAACTATTACAAAACATTTGTTACAAAGAACATATATGAATGACCCACCGACATGGACAACAGTGTGGGAAGTGACTATGGGAGAGGGGGGTGGGATGGGCAGAGGAGGGCAAAGGCGGAAAAATTGGGACAGCTGTAATAGAATAACAATAAAAGTGATTAAACCTTGGTATGTTATATTCAAACCCTTCTCAATTTGAAAAACAACAAACAATCATCAACTATGAGAGGTAGCTCTCGACCGTGCAAATCTGGACTATGCTACTTTTCTACCCTGGTTCCCACAGTGCTGATGTCCAGCTGGGCCCTGTGACCTTCGCCTTGCCTTACCCCCAAACTGTCTCCTCTTCTTCCCAGGAGGCTTTTACTCACTTTCTGAATTTTCCTAATCTGGTCAGAGAGTGTATCTAACAGGCGAGTTTTCAGGAAGTCCATCACCTTGACCACCCGGCCATCAATGTAGCAACTGGAATAAAAATAAAATAAAAATCAGACAAAATCTCAAGCAGGAGACTACATATACTTTGCTAGCCAAAGGTCTCTGTTGCCTGAGAAAGCGGCCCAGGATTCCCTTTGGTTCTTATATCCTAAAAAGTTTGACCCTGGGTACTTTTCAAATAAATCACATACTTTATTTCCGTCTTCTTAAAATCTTATTAAATTTATCGGGTGACACTGGCTAACAAAGGCACCCAGGTTTCCGGTGCACAGTTTTGTGACCCATCATCTGCATGTGGCACTGCGCATCCACCGCCCAAGTTCAATCTCCTTCCGTCTCCGTTTGTGGTCTACCCTGATTTTTTGAAATCTTTGTCCCATGAAACTGCATATCTTGCTCTCTAGGAATAAATAGGAATTCATAAACAAATTGGGTAATGGAGAAAAGCTTACATTTTTGCTCCTAGGGAAAAAATTTAACACTCATCCAATGCCATCTCTATCCAGACCTTAAAGTAATAAAGGTATGTGAGAAGTTTGAAAGAATACTTAAACATTTTTGTAGGTTTCCACACCTTTAAACAAGAAAACAAATACCAACCACAAAAACTTGACTTAGTGTAGTGAGTGAGTCTCAAAGACTTCAGCTTGAGCTCACCTCCCTGGGCAAAGTACCTTGTGGTCAACCTTCTTGTACTGCCTCCAAGTAAATGAGTCGTGAATGAATGGATAAACAAACAAATAAATCAGTCGGATAGATTGAAGTCCAGGAGCCTTCTCCTAAAATATTACGAAGGCACTTGTGGGTGGGTTGGTGAATAGGTTTTGTTGGGTAGCTTCAGTGAAGCACCAGTCGTGCTGATACTGTGTTGTGAACATTTAACTCAAAGAGTCCCATCGCTTTATGAAGATCCTCTTTGTGAACTGTTACTCTAAAATCTAAGCTGATACTGGCCCAGGGTTAGGTGACTCAACTCTCCCCACCCCCAACTTTGCAAAATTCCAAATTAAATCAGTTTAAATCAATGCTTATGACTTCCAGGTGTCTTTTCCAACTCACTCAGCTCTGACTGGCTGATGGCTAATGACAGATTATTTCATTTTTAATGACACCAATCTATCAGTACACATTATAGAACCATGTGAAAATTTGTTTTTAATGTCAAATTCCCATACCAATGCATGATATAGTAGAATGGTTACTTTTTTAAAATTGTAAAGCAGGTGCTCTGGTTGAAGTGAGGGTGGGAGATGAACTCCACCATTCAGCCTTCTCTTTGGCCGTCCTCATTACCTCAGACATCTCCGTGGAATCCAATATTGGTGTGCTGGAAAGAGTGTGCATTTTGGAGCCAGAGATTTGTGAGTTCAAATTCCAAATCAGGTATTTCCTATCAATGTGATCTTATACAAGGTAGTTGGGATAGTTGGCCTCTATTGGCCTTAGTATTATTATTAAAAGAGAGGTAACATATCTACTTCTCAGTATTAACTAAAGTTCAAGCACATAAACCTAAAGTGTTTGGCACACAGTAGTAACTAATTAGTGTTTTTTCTAATTTCTCTAATTTTCAGCTCACAAAGATGGGGTCATAAACACCATGGGACTGATTAAATTAGTGTGAGTACAGAATTCTAGAAGTGGAATTGTATCAAAGGGTATATGTTTTCAAAAATTTTCATGGTTATTTATATTAGGGAATAAAATAAAACAATGACATGACCTTTCACCTCATTCTGGGTGCAATGCTAGACTCAGATCCAATAAACATTTATTATGTATAACACAGAGGGCTAGGCATGTCCACATCCATTACCTCCTATTAGTACTTCACTATTAGCTCTCTGATTTTTTTAAAAATTGTGATTAGACAGCATACAACATGAAAGCTAGGCATATCAAAACATAGTGCTAACATTTAAAATAATTTATGAATGTTAATCTAACACACACTGAAAATACTTGAACACTCGTTACTATTTTACATGAAACTAGGCATATGATAAAAGTGCACTGTAATTAGTGTTCTGTTATGTTTTAATCAAATATATTATAGTTTCCTCTTTTCTCAGTTATCCCCCAGTAACTATTTCAAACACCTGAGTTTATAAATTTGGCTGCCAACACATGTAGTTAAATACTTACTGAGATAAAAAATGCCAGTTGTACTTTTTCAGTTTGTAGTATTCCCTATGAACACCCTCTCTGTCTCACAAATCCATGATCCAGGGTTGAGGGCCCCTTTACTCTTACCCTCCCCTTCCTTTTGTTTCTTTTCTCAAGTATAAAGACCTTGGAGTTAGAAAACCTTGGTTCAGTCCCAGCTTTGACACTCATTATTTATATGATAATTGGGTTTCCCCTTATTTAAAATTGAATTAAAAAGAAACTATAGTATTTCACAGGGTTACTCTACCAACCAAATCAGAAAAAAAAATCTGGGCTCAGAACCTAGCATATAAAAGGAATCAGTAACCAAATCTAGCCTCCAGGTTACTTAAGAGCCCGAGGTGGCCCTAACCTGCATGGAAAAGCCATAGGATGGAGTGAGCAGGGGAGCACCTGCCTGGGGAAGGAGAGCGTGTTCATTCACGGTAGGATTGGGAATGACGGAAGCAGGAAGCAGCGAGAACAGATATTACCAGGAGGGAGGCAGAGGGGGGATAGACAGGGCTGTGATTACGCTGCAAAAATAGGGAGCTCGAAAAGACCTGTATTGGTCAAGCATGTAAGCTTGCTTGATCACCCCTGAGAAGTGATCATCTACGACAGGGAACCCACTTTCATCTACTGCTAGCACTCTTCCTCAGGACGGCAGCTTGAAGCCACGAGAGGCTCTTTTACCATGGGTCTAAAATTTGCTCCCTCTTACTGGCCACTCAATAGCTGTTTTCTTAGACCCAAGAAATAGTCCAATTCCTCCTTCACTTAACATGTAGGGGAAGAATTCCCACAAAATCTTTGGCTTAAGCTTTTTTGAGCCTATTCTTGGCCCCACATTTAACCTAACAAGCTGGATTCAATCACTCTCGGTTGGTCTCAGGCTATTTCTGTGGGCTGTGAATTATACTGGAACAGGGGAGAGCTCCGGGCAGGAAACAAGTGTGACGAGGTTATCTTATCTCAACAGCGTAGGTAAAAAGGAATCTGGGTCTAGAAAGGGAGTCATGGAAAGAAGTAAATGTGAGAGTCTGTGAAGAACTAAAATAAAATAAAGCTCTGTGGAGTGTGAGAAAGAGAGGAAGAGGATGAGTGGTGACTATGAGCTTATGAGAGACAATGTTGCAGGGAACCCAGCTGCCCAGGACCTGCAGTCCAGTCAGACTAGGTTGTAGGCTGGTGAAAGGGGATGAATGACTCTGCTTGAAATATCGAGAATGCAGAGAACATCAAAGACGAAAGATACAACAGGTAGTTGGAGATGTGAGGAGGAGGTACAGAGAAAACTTGAGACAGGTAATGGTGACCTGGATGTCTTTTTCAGTTTATAGGTAATAAATATAGCCAGGGCTATAGATGAGCTCTCCAAGAGAATAAGGGAATTTGACAGAGATATCAGACACCCTCTAAAATGCTTCTCAACCATGGCTCTGGACATTGCCTCTACATTTGGCCCAGTTAAGAATCTATTCCTTCCGCAACAGGACCAACACAGTGACTTTTTAATAACCTCGGTCTGAGTTGAATTCACATTTGGGTGTCAGAGGAAGCTCCCATGTTATACTGAGAATTTTCAGCAACTTTCATTTACAGCCTTTCATTGTAGTATGGAAACAGGAACTTTGGTCACCCAGAATTCTGTATTGATTTTAAGAGGGGATAATTTTACCACAGGTATGAATCTGATAAATACCTAAGCTCTTTTCTTGGGACCCTTTAAACTGGTAGCTTTCTGTACTTAATCTTCAGAAGCTGCTTAGAAAACATTCAACATCAACAATCTGTGGTTATTTAAAAAATTCCTGCTTGTTACAGAGCTTTCTTTCTCTGATAGTGTCTGCCTGTAGTGAAGGGCCTAGCATATCATTTAGATTATTTGGATATGGAGGAGGTGAGTAGCCTGTGGCAACCACTTGTAAGAGTTAACTGTTAAAAACGAGGACGATGGTGACTTCTCACTAAGACTAGGTAAAAGAAGTAGAACTGGATTCCAACTGACTGACTGTCCAGTGACCTGGGGGGCAGCTCTGCTTTTTTTCTGCCTTGCTCACTGGGAATGATAAAGCTGATTCTTAGCTACCGACCAGTCTCTCCACAAGAACCAATTCATTTAGCAATGGCTACAAAGGTGTCAGTAATCTAAATAAATCAGAGAGGAAAGGAAGGATGGAGGGAAGGAAAGAAAGAAGGGAGAAAGGAAATTCATCATTTAGAGGTACTTCCACATAAACCCTGGCAGAACGGTTGGTTCTAGAAACACCAAGACTGATACATTTAGGTAAATCATAGTCCTCCTCCAAGCTCTCTTGAAATTTCAGCATCTCTTAGGATCACACCATAGTGGCTGAGCTATTCGACTAAAACTTGAAACCAGGAGAGACTGTGCTGAAATGCTGAAACCTTTCTGTGGAGACAAATTGTCTGGCTCAATACCAGCAACCTTCGCCTCTTCTTCTACTGGTCTGTAGACTGGCAGGTAATACCAAGCACACATCTGGGGCAGAAGCAAAGACGACAGAACATACACAGTAAATGAAACCACCTATCATTCACCAGCTCTCTTGCCCTCCTTAGTTTTACATTTTATTTCCAGTTCAATATATTTCATCTTATTTAAAGTTTTGCCCTTTATATGGACAACGATGTGGGGACTGACTATGGGAAAACGGGGGCTAGGGGCAAAAGGGGAAAATTGGGACAACTGTAATATCATAAACAATAAAAACTTAAAAAACAAAAATGCACATAAATGACATTAAAATATAAGAATGAAAAATCACTGATAAACCCAACACTGAGAGAGAGAGACCTATTGTTAACCTTTTGCTCTACACGCTTTCGGAATTTTTCATAGTAAATACACATAAAATTCCCCATAATGAGGTATTTTAATAACTTATTTCAGACCCTAGTCTATTCTCCAAGCACATAAACTTAAAACTGTCCCAGATTAGACTCCCAAGCCCACCTCACTGGGAAACTGACAGAAACATTGGAGACGCTGGGCTTCAAGTCATCATACTCTGGCTTTAATTCCACTCTGCCCATTTAGGGATCCTCTGCCAGGGGCAGGTCTCATCCCCTTTCTGTCTCTGCCAGCCAGGCTTTAACCCTGGCTCCCCTTCCCCCTTCTCCAGGTCCCTAGATTCAGTCCTTAGCATTGTACTACAATTAGCCACTTATGCTCATTAGCCTCTTAAAACATTTAATGAGGAGAGTTTGTTGGCTCCAGTGGCAGCTGGTTTTGTTTACCTGGCTCTTTACTTTAAAAGGAAAAACCTTTGCCCCTTATTATCTGACCCCTTCTTTTATTTCAGGTAATTGCATTAGTGCTGGCTTCCCAATGCTCAGGAATTTCCGGACCTATTTTGCTGCCTGCTGCTTTTAGGGAGGAGGGGCGGTCTGCTCAGAATTCTAACACCCAGCCTGCTGACTGGGCAGGTAATTCCATAAAACTGGGGCCTTCCCCACTGAAGGGGGAAAAGCTTGGATAATCATTAGAACAACCCTGTTGACCTATAAAACCTATTCTGACACCTTGAAGCCAAACACTGGAGAGGCTGACTTGGGTGTCTCTAAAGCTCTGTAAATGGTATTCGTTCCTCTGAAAAAGGACCTCACTCTGGCTCCCTGCTGAGCACGTTCTTCACACTTACCTTTAGGTTTTCTTTCTGAGGCTACATTATTCTTCATCTTTGCAATGGGTCAACCCTCCTATCTTGTGCTCAAGAGCTACTTTGGGCAAGTAAAGCTTGGATGGAATGAAAATTATTACAATTTTTTAAAAAATAAAGATCCTACTGAATACAGATGTTTGACTTTCTTAAAGCAGTTCCTATAAATCTCCACAGGAGTCACCCAGCTAATTACAAGGTTGAGGTTCAGGAATTTCCAAGAGTTGGTACTTTAAAAAGATGTTATCATTGAAAAATGGTAAAAGTAGAGGTCAGGTTTGTGGACAATTCCAGAGGCACATAATGTGGGCTCAAAAACTACACTTAATGAAACCATGACTACTCGTATAATCCAACCCACAGTGAGCCAAAAGGGTGGCCCTGAGGCTTAAGAGCTGTACTAAGAGCCCTATTTTCTTGATCATTTTTCTCTCCTAATTCTTCGCACACTTTTGGTCCCGAGTCCAGGTCATTCTCCCACATGAACCCAGTGTATGTAGAGAGACTGTCTCCTGGCAGAGGCTCAAACAGCTGGTCCTTGTTGCAGTGCTGAGGAGAGCTCTACAAGCAGCCCATAAGGACAGGGGTAGGAAAGCCACCTGCAGCTCCAGCAAATGGAGTGGGCTCCGAGGAGGGCACCTCTGGGTATTTTCAGTCTTAGCAAGTGATGGCATCCAAAGTATAGACAAGAGTGAGTCCGTGTGTTTTGGAGCTGAAACTTAAACAAATTGTGGTACATTCTTTAAGAAAAAGGAATCAAAAGCACAAAGCACAAGATCAGTTACAAAAGTAAATATTTATTTAGAATGACAAAATAAATCACAACAAACTCCCAGAATCATCTCCCACCCATTCTGTTTTCTCAGAGCTCTTCACGCAATTTACCAGAAATGCTTACAGAACAATGCTTCCTGATAGCATCCGCCCCTACCCCCTACGCCTTTAACTCCTAGCTAGGGTAGCCAGGTTCCAAAATGAGGCAGATGTCTGAAAAAATAAATCTACCCCTCTGAGTAATCTCAAGGGATACTTCCTGATTTCATTATGCTCTTCAGAAAAGGGCAAAAATATGAGCAAATATAGTCCTGTTCCCCATAATGACATTTTGGTCAATGGAGCCTATATATGACAGTGGCCCCATAAGATTATAATAGAGCTGAAAAATTCTTATCACCTAGTGATATTGTAGCCAGCTCTAACATTACAGCACATTATAATACTCATGTGTTTGTGGTGATGCTCGTATAAAACAAACCTACAACACTATCAGGCTTATAAAAGTATAGCACACACAATTATGTATAGTACATAACACTTAATAATAATAAATGACTATGTTTTCAATTTATGTACTTATTATACTATACCATACTACACTTTTATTGTTATTTTAGAGCATACTCTTTCTACTTACAAAAAAAAGTTTACTGTGAAACAGTGTGTAACATTATGCCTCATTAATCTGGCAGCAGCCTCTCACATTTCATGTTTACCTAGTTCCTTGATCGCATCATTTTCTCTTGTGCTTCATTTAATCTACTTTTGTTTTGTACAGTGAGTAATATGCTGTAGAGACTTATAGCCTAAGAGTGATAGGATATACCATATAGTGTAGGTATGTGGTAGGCTATACCATGTAGGTTTGTGTAAGTGCACTCTGTGATGTCCACCTAATCATGAAATCACCTAATGACACAATTCCCTGTTGTTAATGGTGCATGACTGTACTTCATATTCTTGTCCCTGGTAGGTAAAGTGTTGTTTTCCCCTGACTTCTTTCAAGGTTTTCTTTTTTTCTTTGGTTTTTGGCAGTTTGAACATGATATTACTTGGTGTAGTTTCTTAGTATTTACACTACTTGGTATCTATGAGCTTCCTGGATCTATATATGGTATTTTGCCTTTCATTAATTTTGGAAACTTTTCAGCCATTGTTATTGAATTACTTCAAGCCATTATTACTTCACTGTTCTTCTGTGTTCTTTTTTCTCCTCCATGTATTCATGTTCCAATGATGTATGTTACATACTTTGAAAATGTCCCATAGTTCTTGAATATTCTGTTGTTGTTTTGTTTTTTTACTTTTCCTTTCAGTCTGAAAAATTTCTGTTGACCTTTTCTCAAGCTTGCTGATTCCTAAGATGTGTCCGGTCTCCTAATGAGCCCATCAAACGCATTCTTCATTTCTGTTACAGTGTTTTTGATTTCTAGTATTTGCTTTTGATCATTTTGTAGCATTTCCATCTCTGTGCTTACATTATCCACCCATTCTTATATATTGTGTACTTCTATTAGAGCCCTTAACATATTAATAATAGTTCATGTATTTTGCTGTGTATAATACACACTTTTTTGCCCAAATTTTTGAGGGAACAATAAGGGTGTGCATTGTACATGGGGATTAATAATCCCATATCTAAATAAATGTTTTAAATTATTTTATTTATACTTATGCATTAAAAGTATAACTCTAGAAAGCAATAATCATATCCATATGCAAAATAATACCCTGAAGTGTGATAATTGGTTTTGTTTCCAAATATAAGTAAATGAATAAATTGAATTTAAAAATTAAAATGCAGGATTTTTTTCCTGAGAATTTGGGCTAAAAATGAGGGTGCACATTATACACAGAGTGCATTATACATGGCAAAATACAGTATTTTTAAATCACGTCCAATAATTCCAACATCTGTGTCATAATATAACTCTAGTTCTGATGCTTGTTTTTTTGTTTGTTTGTTCAGACTGTGTGTTTTTTCTTGCTTTTTGGTATACTTTGTAATTTTGTGTTGAAAGCCAACATGCTGAATTGGGAAATAGAAACTGAGATGAGTAGACCTTTACTGCGAGGATTTAGACTAGAAGCTGTGCTATGTTATGTGTTCACTGTAGTTGTAGGTGCCAGAGGCTTCGGATTCCTCTGATGTCCTTGTTTGTGACTCATCTCTTGACTTTAGGCTTCCCTCATTACTCCTCCTCAGGGGGACTATGTGTGTTGCAGTTTTTTCTGTTTAGAATTCACTGTTATTATATTAGCACCCTGTTGATATGGTGGTTGAGTATAGAAGAAGAAAATTGTTCCCTAATTTTATGATTCAGTCTCAGTCTTTTATTGGGTCTGTATCTCTGGGCTATAAATGTCACTTTTTAAGCTATTCTTTCTTAGGTGAGACAGGAAGGATAGAGGGGTTAGAGTGAGAGGAATGCCTTTCCATAAAAGGGATAAGGCTCTGGTTATAACTTTTCCCTTAGAGAGCTGACATTTGTTATAGAGAATGCTCTGATTATATTCCATGAGGATAACTCTTACTCTCCCCTGGCCAGAGCCACTAGGGTATTTTTCTTGGTTTCCACAAAAGTGGAGTGTGAGGGGCTAAGACTGAAGCCTCCAGGAGTCCCTTATTTTCAAGCCAGTCCACACTGTCTCTCTAGAAAGTCATTAAAAATACCACTTAAGTGTTCCTACCAGTTATGGTTTCAGTATTTTCTGTTTCAAGTAAGCAAATTTTGATGGCGAGCCTGGATTAACCTGTCTTTCCAGATTTCAGAGTGTTGGTTGGCCCTGCAATCATAATTCTCCAAGAAAAGTTGTTCATTTCCAAACTGTTCATCTTGTTTGTGTTGAGTGAATAAGAGTAACAACTTACAAGCTCTTTACACATTGTGGCTAAAACCAGAAGTCCACCAAAAGAATTCTTATGCATGCTAGCACTGATCTTTTGGCAATACTTGCATTAAGCATTGTGTTGAGAAATAGCCTTATCTCCAAAAGTGCATTGTCGGTTATTGTGCTAATGTGATCAGTTAGTAATGTCTGCCATGGTAAGGAGAGTAAGGAATGAAGGCACATGTGTCACATATTTGCTATTTTTGACCAGGATGATTTTAAGGCCCTTTCCAGATCCAAGGCTCAAGTTCTCCTCTTTGACACAGAGTCAGATGACACCACTGGGTGTCCCCTAAACACATGTGAGAATCCTATATTTCATTTGGTACTAATTACATTGCTTTTGCATATGATGTCATCCAACAGATGCACACAGGAATATATACAAAGAGAAAAGCAAAACAAAATGACTTGCCCAAAAGTCTCTTGAAAATTTCCTATTTGAGTTTTACTTTCCACACTGTCATTTATATATGAGATTGGGAAATTCCTTCTATTTTGTTCTTTCTCAGTCTGTGTGCCATACCTTTTCCTCAATGTGGGTTTGCATCCATGCCTTTGAAAGAACAGGGTAGGCAAAAACTGTCTATATTACATTATGTGTGTATGTGAAACAGCATCCATGTTAGCACATAGTAGACTTTTCAGGGGACCCACCAGAAAAATTTATCTCAAGGCTTATAATCAGAAAAATGATGTTTCTCATAAAAATTACTCTTGTTTTTGACTTATGGACACTAGATTTTTGTTTTCTACTTTGCTTTGGTTACTTGGAAACAGAATAAAATTTATAGCCTGTCTCTAACAAGAGAATAAAACAAGTTCGTAAACATTTTAGTGTTAACCTTTCTCACTGGTTTATTGTTCTTCTAACACTATTTTCCATTTACTCTTACTTCCTCACTCATTTTTCTTTATCATTTTGCTACTGGACAGAAAAGTGGCCAGAAGGAAGGTTGAGAGAAACTGGGGGAAAAAAAGGCACTCAATAATTCACAAACTATATAATTAGCTCTCTATATATACAAAGCAAAGCAAAGCCCCTTAGTCTTATTTCCTGCTTTATTTTCTTTTCTCCAATATCAATATTTTATTTTATTAAATATTTGGGAAAGTTTCAATAAGTCATATTCTCTTACAAAGTTTAAAAACACTCTTCTCTTTGTCATATCAAATGTTTTATTTGATACAATAGCTTGATGTTGAATTATGAATCTATTAACCTTTAGTTTGTCATAAATAGATTTCCTCTTCTAAAAGTTTGTAGGCATTTTTATGTTTTCCTGGGGCTAGAATTGGTTCTCCTAAGTGGCACCAAGTTGGTAAGGATTGAATTAATATAATCAGAGCTACCTGATATTTCCAGAATATATTTCCTCAAAGATCACAGTACTTCACAGATAAACTTAAAGGATCTTTCTGAACGAGAACTGGGCAATTTTGCTTTCTTATTTCATAATGAAGAACAGTAGTCCAGGGCTCCACTACAGGACATTTAATTAGAGAGAGAGAGTGTATGTTGGGTGTGAGGGGGAAGTAAAGAAGTGGAGGCAGCCTTGGTGCCATGGGGAGACTGATAGGCCCACACTAAGGAAAAGGTCCATAGCCTTGCCCAGTGGTCAGCAAACATTTATGACTGGGGGCTATGTGGTCACTGTTGCAACTTCTTAACACTGCTATTGTAATGCAAAAACAGTCATAGACAATATAAACTGATAAGCACGGTTGTACTCTAATAAAACCTTTTTTATGGAATTTCATAAAATTTTCACATCACAAAGTATTATTCTTTTGATTTTTTCCCAGCCATTTACAGATGCAAATAACATTTTGTAGGTTGCTGGCCATACAAAAACCCATGATAGGCTGGGTTTGGCCCGGGGAGCACAGGTTGCTAGTACCTGCCACACTAGACAATTAAAATTCTCTACAGCTAGAAAAGTACACGCTATCCCCACTGAATTAAGCATTATTAGCAAGATTTCCACAATTGATTCCACAATTGATACAACCACCACTAGTAGGGTGAATATACCTATCTCTGGTATCTATCTGTAATAACTTGCTACTTAAGTAAATGAATTACCATCATAGAAAGTATGTTAAATGTCAATTCCCTGGCCCTGGGTGAAGCCCTTAAACCTACATTTTTTTAATCGGTATCTCAGGTAATATGATTTGTGAGTAGATCCAGACTTTGAGGATCAGTGAATTACTGCACATTATTAGATCCTCCGCTTATCCAAAACAAACAAACAAGCCCAGCAGGTCCCCAGAGAAAAGAACAAGTGCTCAAAAAGAGTTCAACAGAAAAGACGGTGCTAAAAGTACACTAGGTCTTCCAACGCTGGTTTCCAACAATTGTATAAATCTCCAGATCTTTCTATTTCACTCTTCCTAGTCTAAATAGCTTCCTTCTCTGTGAACTCTTCTAACCTACTGTGCCCTCAATGATTTATAGTAATATAAAGTCACGAATCCAGAAACAATCCAGGGCCATATCATCCACTCTAATCTAAACTGACTTCATAAAAATGGAATTTGGACTTAAATAAACACACATGACTGAGTAGATGCTAGGAATCCCCCATCCAATCTTAGACATGTAGAAATGCTGCACAAATAAAAGAAAGAATATTAGTTGAAACTGAAATGAAGGTGAATCTCCAGATAGCAGAAATAAATAGAGATTCAAAATCAGAATGGTAACTAAGAAATACAGTTTACACCACAAATCTCAGAGGGCTGCTCCTATATGAAAAAAAGGCATTTTGTGAAGTACATTGTCATTCTTTTTTATCTTTGTTAAGATAAAATTCCGTCTTTTCTTACTGACTAGCAGGAATGTTTTATATATTCTGGATGCAAACCTTTCATTGTATATGCTCACATGAGGCCTATATCCTCTCTCAGTTTGTGATTTTCCACTCTTTATGGAATTTTTTTAAACATTTAATGAACAGGTATTATTAATTGAAATTAAATCCAATTAATCAATCTTTTTTTCAGGGTTAGTGATTTTTATGTCCTATTTAAGAAATATTTGCCTACTTCCAGGTCATGAGAACACACTATGTTTCCTTCTGAAGCTTTTCAGTTTTACCTTTCACATTTAGGCCTGTGATCTGTCTTGAATTAACATTTTCCTTTATGTAAGGTACAGATCAAGTGAGTATCTAAAAGCAGCCAAAGAAAAAAAGACTTTACCTTCCAAGGAGTGACCACATTTCTTATATTTGACTTATCAACAAAAACTATGGAAGCTAGAAGATAATAAAATTACGTTTTTCAACTGCTGATTTTGTTTTCTAGCAATATGACAATGATTTATCTAGGTGTGGTTTTCTTTGTATGTATCCTTATTGTAATTTGCTGAGCTTCTTTTCTACATGTTTTTCATTTGAGGGAAAACTGCATAATATAAAATAAACCATTTTAAAGTTCACAATCCAGTGGCATTTAGTTTATTCACAACATTGTGCAACCAGCATGCTATCTAATTCTGAAAAACTTTCACCCCAAAATGGAACCCTATACTCACTAAGCAGTCTCTCCCCATTCAACCCTCTGCCAGACCCTGGAAGTCACTAGTCTTTCATCCCTGTATATTTATCTACCCTGGGCATTCCATATAAGTGAAAAATATAATACGTGGCCCCTTGTGACTGGCTTCTTGTACTTAGCAGAATGTTTTTGAAGTCCATCCATGCTGTGTCATGTATCAATACTTATTTCATCACAGAGATATGCCACATTTTGTTTATACATTCATTCATTCATGCACATTTGAACTGTTACCCCCTTCCAGCTATTGTCAATCGTGCTGCTATGAATATTCAAGTTCAAGTATTTGTTTTTAAGAATGCCCATTTACAATTTAAAGAACACCTGTTTCAATTCTTTGGGATATATAACTAGGAGTAGAATTGTTGGGTCACATGGTAATTCTAGGTTTAACTTTATGAGGATGTGAGCTTCATGAATTTGTGACATTTTCATGGCCATTTTGTCTTGAAAAAAATTGTTTTTGCTGCATACTCTCCTTCCTCCCTTTTCAGTGCTCCAGTTCTAGGGACAGCCGCCTGTATCCCACACATTCCGTGTACTCGTTCTTCCCCCACCCCCCGTGCTTCATTCTGGGTATTTCCTGTTAACTTGTTCGTGAGTCAGTTAATCTTATTTTTTGCTATATCTTGTCTTCTGTTAAATGCATCAAGAGATATTGTTTGTACTTCTAGACTGTCCATTTAATTTTTGTAAAATAGACTCCAATTCTCTGTTAAAATCCTCTATTTTTCACATTCTCCTGAAGGTACATATCAGAGTTATTTAAAATTCCTTGACTGATAACTCCAATGGCAGAATCATCTGAGTGTGCATGTTATGTGTGTGTATGTGTTTGTCCTTTCTTAGCTTCAGGCCACTTAGTTCTATTTTTTAGTGTGCTTCATAAATTTTAAGTGGATTGGGACATTGTGAATGAAAAATTTTAAAGGCTATGGATGATTTGCCATTCTCTAAAGATGGTTATGTTTTCTTTTGGAAAGAATACAGGATACCAAGAGATCACCTTCATTTTCCTAAAGCTTGGTTTAAGGCAGCGGGGAGGTTTGGTCTATTTTAAATTTGTCCTTACTCTTGAGACACTGTCCTTACTTCTAGAGCATGGTCATTACTTCTAGGGTAGGAGCCTTTCAGAATCTCAGCTGAAAACCAGGAGAGTTTATTAAAGCGCCTACACATTACCAGGACTTGCGTGCTAGTCTCTATCCCTCTATTACCGTGTGTTTGCTGAAACCCTTGTGCAGCACTTTAGCCTCTCTGCTGCTTTTTTTCTGCTTGGCTTCTGGGGGTCTAATCACTTGTATATGAAATTGAGGATCTGGCCAATGACTTGTGAGAAATTTGTATTCATATTGCTCCTTCTCTCTGCTTTGCTTTTCTCTAGAATTTTATCCTTTAACACCAGCCACTTTGGCAGTCCCAAATTCTGACTCTGTCGCTGTAGCCCAGCAACAACATTATTTCTGCTTAAACTTTATTCCCCTAGGCTGTAATGTGGAAAATATCCTCAAGAAAATAATCTAGGGATGATGTTTATATGGGGTACACTGCACAAATTTTTCTTCTTTCAAGAATCCTAGCCCCTCAGCTCTCCCTGTGTTGGTTATACTCCAGTGCCTTAAAAAGGTTACTTTATTGTTTAATCAGCTTTTCGAGTTGTTTTTCGTTGGAGGATCGGTCAGATACAAACTACTCCACCATGACCAGACCAGAAGCTCTCTACAGACAAGTTTAATGAATAATATCTACATTAAACACTTTGTTGCAAACAATAGATAAAGAGGGAAAACTATTCAAATCATTTTATAATGATAGTAGAACCCCTATTCTACTGGCAGTAAAGAATAGCACAAGGAAATAAAATTATAGAATCATTTCACCTATATATATGGAAACAAAAAATCTTAAAATATCAGTGAATAGAATTCAGCAGTGTATTAAAAAAATACTACAGCCTAGACAGGGTTTCTCCCATAAATGGAAGGACTGTTCAATATCAAAAACTCTATTTATGTAATGCACTATCTTAACATTAAAGGAAAAAAGCCAAATGATCATTTTGATAGATACACAAAAAAAGATGGATAAAAACAGATACATCCCATTACTTAAAAAAATAATAAAACTAATCTTTAAGAGGCCAGAAGATAAGATCTTCTTAACCTGAGAAAGGCTATCTGCCAATACCCCAGAGAAAACATCAGAGCTTATGGTGAAAATTAAGTCATTCCCATTCAGGCCAAGAATAGACAAAAATGCCTCCCATCACCCTTAGCATTAAACACTGTACTGAAGATCCTCACTAGTTCAAAAAAATTAACAGCACATAATTATTAGAAAGAACAAACCTAATTTATCATTATTTAAAAGCAATATAATGATCTATGGAAAAGCTAAAAAACTACAGAAAAATTTTGAGAACAGGTTAAAAAACTATGGTAGTTACTTAAAAGATGAACATATAAAATCTATAGTGTTCCCAAATACTAAAAGCAACTAGTTAGAAACTGTATTAAAAAGATGACATTTAGCAAACCTATAAGATTCTTGGGAATAAATCTATCCAAGTGTGCAGGGACTATATGAAGAAAATTATAAAATCAGATTTCTAATTCACATTCATAAACAAAAATATATTCCAGATGGAATAAGACTTAAGTATTTAAAAAAAGTTTAAAACTCTAAGTAAAAAAGGAGAATATTTTTATGCTTTTATTTTACATAGGAAATGTTTTTCATTATACTATATAGCAAAGATAAATAAATAAAATAAATTTATATGTAATAATATATATAGATATTAAAAACATGGTGAGTAAAGAAAGCAATTTTGTAGAATATGAGTGTTATCATTCTACTTTATGTAATTTTATATAATTTTCAATTATATAATTTATGTAAATGTTTAAAGCATACAAAGCAATGCAATAGCTAGTTTATACATTCTCATGGCTTTAGTAAAAATATAAAAATAAATATAGACAGAAGTGTGCAATCTTAAGTTATATAAGTGGTTATCTCTGGAAAATAATGGGACTAGATGAAAAAACAGGTAGACTTCAATTTTGTATCAATAATGTTTTGTTTTATATAAAATATAATAAGCAAAACTTTAAAAATTAACACTAATTATGAGTTGGATACATGAATGTCTTCATATAATTCTTTCTGTTGCCATTTCTGATCTTTTATAAAACAAAACACTGGCAAGGTCCTATGGATAGTTCGTTTTTGGTTTTTGTTTTTGAAACAAAATATCCAAAATGTATTCTCTAACAGCCAAAATGTATTCTCTAACAGCCAGCATCAGCAGGTACAACTACCGGGTTGTCTCCGTACACCATACATTCACAAGGCATGGCAGGGAGCAAGTCTCTGGCACGTCCTCTGGAACAGCACCCACTGCACAGTGAACAGACACTATCATTGTGTTCACTGACAATCCCGGGAGGAAAGGCACAACTTGGCAAAACCAAAATATGTTTCTGGATCCTAAAGTCAGATGCAATCACTCAGAGACCAGCTTTTGATATTCTTGATCTACATTTCCACATTGAGGGGGAAAGACTCCTCCATGAAGAAATTAGGGTCTTTCCTTCTTCCTCGTTAAACTGGTAAAGGCAGCATTTATCATTTGCTTAATATTACATACACAAGAAAGGGGATTAAAAAACATCTTGAGCGTCCAGCTGCTCCTACCAATACATCAACTCCTAGGTTTAAGACGGGGACTAGGAACACCTTCAGTGGTCATAAAATAGGAAAAGAGAGACTAAGGCTACAAAAATAAAAAATAAATGAGGTAGATAAATTAAAGCTTTCATACTCAGGACTTGCCTATTCCAACTTCATAGTCTTTGTGCAACAACACTTGGAGGGAGGCAGGATATCTTCAGAATTACTTAGCATGAATCACATCAAGGAAATTTTTATAAAAATTAGTATGTGAACCTTTAATAAGAAACATGTCCTTCCATGAGTTTCTTCAAGGACGAAAAACCCATTTGCTTGATAGAATAGGTAATGGCGAACTAAATTAAGTCACCTGAGGTCCCCTGCTCAGGTGCCCACCTGGCCTGGTGTTCAGGAAGAAGGCGGCATCTGGAAAGCACAGGGAACACACTGGTGCTCTGAGGGCTCCCTCAGAACTGTACCCCAATACACAGCAACACACACACTGACTCGCCCTTTCTCCTCAGGAAAAGAGTCAAGTCCTGTGGGCAAACTGAAATGCAAACAACTTTAAAAGATAAAACAAACAAAATCCAGGCCTAAGTGAAACTTAAATTTTACAGGAAAAGGGGTCCGTTTCTAGAGGTGGAAAGGAGAGCTGACAATGGATGCTAAGAGTGTTAGTATTTCCCCCACTGGGAGTTAGGTGTGGCCAACATCACTGAGTACTTGGGAAACATTAATGGGCTAACAGAAAAGTCATGAGTCTTTGTTCAATTAAAATTTGGTTGCGCCATCATTAAAACTAAGCTGTTCCACCTGCTACTAATTTCATTCTTGGCTACTAGGCTCGTTATTTATTTGTTTGTCTGAAGGAAGAGAGGAAGTGCTGCTGGTAGGGCAGATCAAACCGAAGTACACATGAGAGGGAAAAATGGTCATGTGTTAACGAAAAATAATGCTGATCTGGAGTGGTTCTCACTGCAAATTTATGGTCTAAATTTGATGACAGTTTGAATGCAGGATTGCACAAATGCCTTGGATTTCTATTTTTCTTTTTCCAGTGTTGCTGGGTAGTTTTCTTACTTTAGAATTGGAAGGAGCTAGGTCCTAAGAAACTTTTCATTTACAGATGCAGAAACTGAGACCCAGGTAGGTGAAATCATTGGTCCAAGGTCATGCAACTCATTACTGGCCTCCTTCCAATGCCTCTGAAAATAATTCCATGTTCTACTTCTAAAATTATTCCACTCTAAATAAAAAAAGGCAGCTTCTAAAAGGCACCCTTTACACACCATAACCTCTCTTGGTCACAGGAAAGAACTTGGCTGGTGAGTGAGCCCATTTGGACAGGGAAGATAATTTCTGGCTATGTCTCTGAACTTCAGCTTCTCCACAATGTCTCTTATACACTCAGGGTGAGGTTCCAGAGCTTGAAGAAGACACAGCCCCTTTGTTCTTCCTTTATGAGGGATGGCGGTGTGGCGACCAGGAACAATGCTGCTTCGTTCTCATTTTAGTGGGTGCACCTGGAGCAATTTGTTTTCCAACAACAAATCCCTCTCTTTCACATACATGGAACCCATTGCATTCGCCAAGCACGTGTTCATCTATAATCTCATTTGAGCCTCAAAACCTCCATCCCCCAAATACAAGTAAATCATCCTTATTCTCCAAAGGAGAAAGCTGAAACGCAAGGAGGGAGTATGCTGAATTGGCACCAGAGCCCAGGGCTCATCTCAGGACGTCCATCTTGGGTCTGGACTGCTGGCCATTCCTTGGCCCCTCCTTGCCCTGATACAGCCTTCCTCTCAGGTTGTAATAAGCTTGACAGACACAGAATAACTGTAACTGGTGCTCCTCTGGGAATCACAAACCTCTATTAGGGCTGAGAAGTTGGAGAGGCAGGAGAAGGGAGAGGGGCGTGGGGCGTGATTATCTCTTTCAAAGGATGCATAAGGGGAGTCACTGGAGGTAGCACGGGGCCAAACGTGCACTAATAAAGTTTCAGAGGATTCTGGTCTAGGAGGACAACACACAGTCCGGTGTTTTCCAACTCCCTGATTCATTAGAATTACCTTAGATTGTTTTTTATTTCTTCACTTTTTGTTTGTGAGTAAGTAATAGATTCACAGGGTTCAGGAATCAAAAGAAACACTATATGGCAAAAAGTCTCCCTCCCACGTCTATGTCCTAGTGACTCTATTCTCCTCCTTGGAGGCAAAACATGCTAACAATGACTTTAAGGACATATAGTCGAGGCATATATCCCCTCTCAACACACATTTTTACATAAAAGGTAATATACTACATGTTGTTCTCGACTTTTTTACACCTAAATAATTTATTTTGGAGTTTGTATCATATTAATACACAAAAAGCCTCCTCTTTCTTTTTTAAGCTGCACAGTATTCTTTCATGTGCATACATCACAAATTTTGTTTAACTAATTTTATCTTAATAAACCATTAGGAGGTTTTCGATTTTTTGCTATTTTAAAGCTGTAATAAATAACTTTGTATAATAAATGTGTAAGAAAACTGAGTTTAAGTCTAAGCTCTAATGCAATGAATGTAGCCATGAACTTTGGGCAAGTCAGTTAGGATTTTGACCTTTTAGAAATAGAAAGAATCTTAATGACCTTTTGGTCTAGCATTTTCCCAATGCATATGCACGGAACACTAGTCCCAAAGGGTGCACACCCTGGAAATTGATAGTACATATAAGACTTTAAGAAGACCACTGTGAGCAAACATTAATCTATCCAGGGTTTCACAAAATTATTTAATAATGGGGTCATTTTTTTAGAGATTATGATGGCTAATTTTATGTGTCGATTTAAAGAGTATATTTGGATGAGATTAACATTCAAATCCGTAAACTCTGACTCAGCAGATTGCCCTCCATAATGTGGGTGGGCTTCAACAAATCAGTTGAAAGCGTGAACGGAACAAAAAGACTGGCCTCCCCATAGGGCAAGAGGTAGTCCAGCAGGTGCGGCTGGATTTCATCTGCACCATCGGCTCTACCGGGTCTTGAGCCTGCTGGCACACACTGCAGATCTGTACTTGCCAGTCTCCATAGTCATGACTCAACTGCTTATAATAAATCTCTTTCTGTACATATACAGATCCTATTGGTTCTGTTTCTCTGGAGAACCTAATACAAGGACCAACTGTTAACATACTACGGAATTAATGTTCCTTAGAACACTTAAAATTTAGAGAGGAAGTGAGACTTAATGTGGATCATAAAGGATGAACAGATTCAATGGCAGAGGTGTGAGGGTTAGACGTTCCGAGAATCAAGAAAACACAAGTCATGTCCCAGGTATAATGGAAGCCAGTTTGATTAGGTCTCTGGTCTATACTAATAATCCTTTATTTCTCTTATTCAACACTTCATAATTGAGCACCTACTATGTATCAGGTGTCGTTTTAGTTACTGGAAATACAACAGAGAATAAGACTGACAATGCCTCTGCTCTAATGGAATTTATATTCTAGGAAGGGGAGAAAAAATAAAAATAAACTAATAAATGTGTCAGATTGGGGATAAATGCTATGAAGAAAAAATAAAGCAGGATGAAGTGGTTACAAAGCTGGGAGAAATCACTTTTTTACAAAAGGTGACCAGAAAAGGCCACTTTGGTTAGATGACATTAGAGCAGAGTCCTAAAAAAAATGGGAGTCACGCATATTTCTGGAGGAAGAATATTCCCGGAAAAGGGGAAAGCAGCAAATGCAAAGGTCACATTCAGGAAACAGCAAGCAGGCAGGAGTGGAGTCGGACAGGGAGCAAGAGGGCGGTAACAGGAGATGAATTCAGAGAGTCGGTTAATGTAGGGCCTCACTGGCCAACGTAATGGCTTATATTCTTATTTTAAGTCAGATGAAGAGATATTGAAGGATTTTGAGCAGAGGAATGATAGGATCGCTCTAGCTGTCTATTGAAAATAGGCTATAGGTGGGAGCAAGGATATCAGTTAGGAGGATATTGCAACAATCTGAGGAAGAAATAAAAACTGTTCTGAATTTTGATGGCAGTAGTGAAAATTGTTAGAAGTGTTTGGAATCTGGATATATGATTTTATTTATTTTTAGAGAGAGGGGCAGGGAGGGAGAAAGAGAGGGAGAGAAACATCTACGTGAGAGAGAAACACTGATTGGTTGCCTCTCATACATGCCACAACCAGGGACAGAACCCACAACCCAAGCATGTGCCCTGACCAAGAATTGAACTGGCAACCTTTCCCTTTGCAGGATGACGCCTAACCCACTGAGCCACACCAGTCATATATCCAGGGTGAATCTGGATATATTTTGATGATAGAACTAACAGGATTTGGTGATGGGTTGCCTGATAGTAGTGTATGGCAGACAGTTCTGCTCAGGAAAAATCCTGGGTTCTGGTCTCTCATGCAACTATTTGGCTATGTGACTTGGAGCAAGCCATGTAACCTCTTTGGGCCTTACCTACCTATCCGTAAAATGCGGTCATTAAATTCTTGCTTGGAGTTAGGGGGGCCAAGTCAAATGGTCTCATTAAGTACCTTCACTTGATCTATAAATTTGGTTTAGTCTATGCCTCAAAAATAGCACTCTATCATCTACTCTTTTGTATTGATTACTGTAGTTTCATGTAAAGAACTGTATCTTCCCCACACATTGTAAATTCCTTGGATGCTGGGGCCTTGTGTATTAGGCGTATTATCCCTACTTATCATCCAGTGTTTATAACCAACAGTCAAATAATAACCCCAGCTGAATTTTAGTGCTGTATTCAGTTTGCTAATGGATTTTGCAGTTCTTCATTCCCCATTACTTATTTTACTTTACTTGTAAACCTTTAAATTTAGTGCATAAGACCCCCAGTTTCAAAGGGAAAGAAAAGGAAAAGAAAGAGGAAGGAAATTCCTATTCAATAGTTGCTATGCTGAGGTAGGTAGGTTAGTTAAGAAAGGCTTAGTGAAGAAGTTGAAAGTCTGACATGGGAGCTCAACTTTAAAGGAGAAGTAAAATTTTTTAAATCAGAGAAAGGAAAGAAAGGCATTGCAGGCAAAAGAAATAGTGCCAGCCTGAAAGTGGACACTGTGGAAACAGAGCCACTGTGTCAGTGGGAGCACAGCATGCCCAGGGGTGAGGGAGGTAGAATGAACAGGGATAAAACTGGAACAGTAAGTGCCATGCCAATTATGATAAGCCCTCCATGTTGTTCTAAAGTATTGCTATTACCAAGGGGAAAAAATGGGAAGTTACCTTTAGAATGTAATCACCATGACAGCAAGTCCTTATGACTATCTTTTTCTTCATTGTATTCCTGGTGTCTATTACATGCTTGGCACACAGTAGGGATATAGTCAATAGCTACTGAATGAATCACTGTTTTTAGACAGGAGAAAGGTATATTCAGATGCGTGTTTAAGAAAAACAACTGGTGATAGTGATGAGACGGGACTGAGAACTGAGATAACAAGAGGCAGGGAGGCCTCAGCTGATTATTGACA
>PVKM010018933.1:0-24631 GCA_004027735.1 Carollia perspicillata | reverse complement strand
AGTCTCTCCAGCCCTTGAAAACCAACCACCTGTTTGTGGCCCATGTAGATATACCGATTCTGGATATTTTAAAAATAGAATTATAGCCGGTGACCTCTATATCTAGTTTCTTTCATTTGGCATAATGTTTTCAAAGCTCATTCATGCTGTAGTCCTTTATTCCTTTCATGAGTACATGAGACTCTATTGTGTGGATTTATGACATCCTGTTTATCCATTCATCAGTAGACGGAGTTTGGGGTTTCCATCTTTTGGTTATTGTGAATAGTGCGGCATTAATTTTCATGTACAAGTTCTTGTTTGAATATCTACTTAAATTTCTAAGTACATATCCAGGAATGAAATTGGTTGACATTTGGTAATTATATATTTAACTTTTTAAAGAACTTCCTAACTGTTTCCCACAGCCACTGCACTATTTTACATTCCCACTAGCAAAATATACGTATTCCAATTTCTCCACATTCTCATCAACACTTATTTTTCCTTATTTTTTAAACTGTAGCCATTTGAGTGGGTGAGAAATAATAACTCATTATGGTTTAGGTTTGCATTTCCCTAATGTTATTGATGTTGAGTGTCTTTTCATGTGCCTACTGGACATTTGTTTATCATCTTTGTATAAATGTCTATTCAACAACTTTGCTCATTTTTAGCTGGGTTTTCTCTTTTGATGTGAAGTTAGAAGAAGTCTTTGTATTCCAAAATCTAGTCCCTTATCAGGTATATGATCTGCAAGTGTTTTCTTCCATTCTGCACTTTCCCTTTTCACTTTCTTGATAGTATACTCTGATTCACAAAAGTTTTTAATTTTGATGAAGTCTAATTTATCTACTTTTTCTTCTTGCTTATGCTTTTGGCGTATCTTAAAAAGCCTCTTGAAAATGTCTATTTCTTAAATTTTGACTCACAAAGTATTTAAAAGAAAACCAAACTTATTAATCAAGACACAGAAATATTAAAGGAGTCTTCTATGATCTTCTCCACTCATCATTGATCAAGAATTTACTAAAATTAATTTTCAATTCATATTTCCCCCCATAAATGTATTTGTCATTATGTGTAGAATCAGACAAGTATGAGAAATAGACAAAATTCAATAAGATATCATTAAAATATCCCTAAGTGTTGTGGTAAGAAAGATATGAAAAAGATCCAGAATTTAATCAGGAAATTTAGAGAATAAACAACAAAGTGTTGGCAGTTGGTTAAATCCTGCTTGGGCTGGATGTAGACTGGCACCTAACCAAGTCGGCTGAAGCAATTAGATAGAAACATATCTTGGACCCAGGAGACAATGGTTGCAAAGCAAACCTCATCTACGAGCCCTCTTTGTAGTTTCATAGCAACTGTGAAAAAGGGCTGCCAGTGTCCATAATTGAGATAAAAAGAGTAACCCTACACATGCAAGCCTCAGATTCCACTTCTGAGATGAAGAAAACTGCTCCGTTAGTAATTGTCTTTCCAAATACAGGATGGGTTAGTATTAATTACAAAAATGATGAAGTAGTAACACTTCTGTGTCAAGTTCAACAATAGGTGTTTAATCATTGGGACAATCTGTGTATATTCAGTATTTAAAGTTTTTAAATGATTTGGAATTGGCATATTAGACACTGACAAATTAGCCTTGTGATTTCAATTTAAAATTTGTAATTGACTTGTGATTTCAAGTTGAAGGTGTAAGATTTTTTTTACTACGTTTGTAAACAGAATCATAATATTTAAGATAAATAGATTTTACTATTATCTGTAAGTTTAATAATTTATTAGGCTGTAATGACTTATTTAAATTCTCAAGATAGTTTTGCTCATCAGAAACATAAACTTGTCTGGTCAAGTACCTAAAGCACTTGAAAAGAAAACCGAATATGTTACATTTATAGCTGCAGTTTAAAATGCTCAAACTTGTAAATGAGATGGATTACTTAAAGAGAAATTAGTTTGCTAAATTGATCAAATAATTGCTCCTCAAAGTTATGGGTGCTGATTATTTAAAAATTAACATTTTTAGCAATAATAACAATATTTATAAATTGAACTTCAAGATTTAGGAAAAATTAGGGAATCTTAATTTTTAAAATTCAATACTAATTTAAATTATAAGTAAACCTGATTGTAAAATATACTGGATTTGGAAATTTCTAGAATTTTAAGATTCTAAAATCTTATAAGTAAGTAATGAGAGAAGTTTCTAACATATAGTCTCTAGTAATAGGACAAATGAATATTATAAAACAGCAGCTCACCGATCTATTTTTGTTTTGATTACACTATTTAGAGAGAAGGAGGACTTTCTGGAGAGCACACCATAGCTATAATAAGGTGAAGATGGTTCTAGCCCTAAGGCGCATTTGCTGTGAATCCTAGGACTTTAGTGCTTTTTGGTCACACACACACACACACACACACACGCACGCACGCACACAAATCAAATAGGAAACAAAAGAAAAATGGTCAAAATCTTTAGACAGGCAACATATTCAAAGCACCCCTATCCACAAGTCATGTTCTCACAGGCTGGAGTTATATGAAGTGCCCATATGTCATTGTGCCCATTCAAGTGGCTTGATCACAGAGCGGTCCTTCTGGGATAAGAGAAATGAAATTGGTGAGCAAGGGTCAACATGAGATAGACTAGGTATGGGCAATTCCACATAAATTAGGTAAAGGCTTAATATTTTTTTAATAAGTGGAAAAGTCAGTCTCCTTTCAAGCAATTAAAAAAAGAAAAACAGCTTTAGGATAAGGTATTTTTGTATGAGTTCTGCTGATGGAGAAATATAATTGCTGTTACTAACAGGTGTCTCTGAAATACTTGTGAGCAGAATAAATCTCCCCGGAAAGACAAGGTCTTGACACCCAGGGGGGCTGGGCTCAACATCCTTTTACACTGCGTGCATATGACTTTGTGGTTTTAAACTGGAAAGCCTTTGAATTCGAAAGACCCGAAGGAGCGAATAACTGATATGTTTTTCTAGCAGAAAATGAAGTGCTATCAGATGGCTTAAAAGTGTGACTTTGGAGTCAAATAGCTTGGGTTCAAATCTTAGTGCAGCCACTTATCAAATGAACGACCTTGGACAAATCACTTATCTACTAGAAGTTTAGTTATTTAATAGAGCTGTAGGTAGAGAAGGTAATAACTATCTCTTAGTGTTGCAAAGTATCATAAAGAGCTTAGCACCACGATCAACACATAAGAATCACTCAATAAATTAGACTGTTGCTTTCACTGCACTGTTAAATATGAGAAATTTCTGGGAGAAGACATGAGTCCACCATTTACAGGGTTGGATTTTTTTCCTTTCCACCTCTGGCCAAGAAATATACATAGCTGTTTTACATTAAATTTGTGTTTTTCATGCTGCTTAAAGCAAGTGGCCTCTTTAAAAATCAAGAATGATACACTGTCATCTGTTAAACATTTGAAGAAAGGACTTGAATGCTGAAGGCTTTTATTGAAATGTCTCTAGATATGAAATAACATTCTTCTTATGGAATGGTCATAAATTCAGAAATATGAGAAACCAGCTGTGAAAATGTAGTTATTGCAAACCAAAATTCAACTTTTAAAATCTTCACCCATACTCCGAAGTAATCGCAACATTATTAAAATTTGTGACATTTAGGAATCTGGGCATTTTATCTTTTTCTCCTAATCAGTCTTTCAGTACTTCACTGTTATTTAAACATTGGGATTGACCAGTTCAAAGCATTAATAAAATGATCATGGTCATAGCTTGTGTGTTGTCAGGTAAACTTGGGAGCCTGAGGGTGGCTGTGTGGGTCAGGGTCATCTCAGCTGTCTGAGGCGCCCCGGGAAGACACGCCTCCTGAAAACGGCCACATGGCTTGCATCTGCCCACCTAAGTTCCCGTGAACATAGTCCTCTTATAAGAACACTGCTCTGCTCAATACATGTTCATTATTGTAAAGAGACTCGAAACTTTATTTAGTGGCAAATGACATTTTTTAAAACAATGTGTTCCCTATGGCTTCAGTAAGTAGCAATTGTTACTAACCATACACAGAATTTTATTTTTCAGTGAATGAAGGGGTATTTTAAGTAAAGAAATTAAAGTTTCATTTTTTAAAAACAGAGGAAAGGAGCAATAAGACTATCATGAATATGTAAAATTTTACAGATATGGAGCGGCTGTATAAAGGCTGTGTCCTTCCCTAGGAGGGAAAATTGAGTCCTCAGATGCACCGGGCATGTGTGAGTAGGTGAGGAGGACAACTACAGGTTATCTCTGTGCCTGGAGGTCTTCCAAAGGACAAACCATGCCGACCAGGGGCAACAAGGTCCTTCTGGGTCAGATGCCATCACAAAACCCCAATTCCTCTAAATATTCCATCTTTGACAGCTATGTCCTTAGGGTTTCTATGACAGAACACTGAACTTTACAGCTGAGGACAGCACCTTTGATTGCTAAGCACTAAAATATCTGCCCACATTAGCATGACCCAGGTGTGGACTTTGATCTCAAAATGGTTAAATCCTGAAAATACTGTCACTGTCTTTAAAGGCCCCAAGACCTGGCAACAGCCTTTTAAGTAGTCTAATTAGTGTGACAGCATCTTTCCCAGATTTCATGGCATAGCCCTCTGTGAACCTGCGTGAAAGACTTCATCACGCCCAGCTCCTGAGAGAATCATTCAGTACTCTCTTATTTGCCCAGTCTAGAAATAATACTAACAATTCTTAAAACTAAGGCACATTTAGGGCTCAAAAATTGCAGTACTTAAGAAGGTGTATCTCAATCCCCTGGCTTCAAAACAAATCCTGTTAAATGCTCCATTTCCCTATTCTTGTCAAAAATTTTTGCTTGGCCCTTTGCCTCTAATTAAAATCTGTAACTATTCATTAGATTGCAAAATAACATGAATGGTTGGTAGCCATCACCTGTAGCTATCAGCATTTCTCAAAGCAGTTAGAAAGCAAAGCCTTGAGATTGGCCGACATAGTAAGGCTGGATTATAAAAATATGATTCATCAGAGAGAATAAACAGAGGGAAAAATTTTAAATGCTATGAATACACATCCCCTCTTCTTCAGATCTTTTCCCCATTAGCATCACCTGCAAGAATTATTTGGGTGCCAAACCCAAGTTTTAAAATGAATGTACCAAAGGGTTGCTGGTTCAATTCCCAGTCAAGGAACATGCCTGGGTTGTGGGCCAGGTCCCAGTAGGGGGTGTGTGAGAGGTAACCACACAGTGATGTTTCTCTACTTCTCTTCCTTCCTTGCCCTCTCTCTAAAAATAAAAATAAATAAATAAATTCTTGAAAAAGATTAAATTAAATCAATGCATACTGCAAAATCTAATGGGTTTCTTTTGTCCCTTGAATCATATTTGCAGTGAGACCCAAGGAGTCAGGAAGGCCTTAGGAATACTGAGATTAACACATGACTACCAAGGCTAAAATCCTGAGCTGTCCAGGGCTGTCTTTCAACAGGCCCGACGCACTGCACCCTGGTAGGCTCTGTAAAGGGACGAAGAAGATGATGCTGATGGTCTGATGTGGAAAACAAGCCATATTAAGAAGAGAATGTAGAAGTCCAACACTTGGCCCAGGGACATAGTTAAAGGAGAGTGGGCGCCTCCAAATGAATGACTTTGAATTTCAGTTTGAGGATATTCATATTACTTTCAAAAGAAAATGATTATGATAAATATTTATTTTTTAGGAATATTTATTTATTTACTTATTTTTAGAAAGAAGCAAGGGAAGGGAGAAGGAGAGGGAGAGAAACATCGATGTGCAAGAGAAACATCAAGCGCTTGCCTCTCGAACGCCCCCGACGCGGATCTGGCCCACAACCCAGGGGTGTGCTCTGACTAGAAATCAAACTGGCAACCTTTGGGTTTGCAGTCCAGCACTCAGTCCACTGAGCCACACCAGCCAGGGTGATTATAATCAATATTTAATCACATGGAAGCATCAAGCCACTAGAGACGAGAAAGGAACAAAACAAGAAAAGAAAAAGAGAATATTTTCCCACGTCCATGTGGCAAGACAGAAGAACAACGAGAAATAAGCCACATGAAAATAGCAAAAGTTAATACCACAGATATCTTGGAGCATCGTGGCCTTTGCTGAGAGAGTCTGAGCAGAAACAGCAAGGTGAGACATACGGGGAGCAGCTATGTCGAAGGACTCGAGAAAGCAACTGGACACTTCTTAAATTGATAAGGAGGATTTGGGGGAACCAGAGTTCCAGTGACTTCACGGGTAGGTGCAGAGATTATTGCTTTTCACCATTATCCCAATCCTGTCGTGGTTGCAGATAAGAATCCAAAAAAACATAATTTATCAGTGGTATATTAAAGAATCAGAACACTGCTCTGTCCTTGCTCAACACTTGCTTGTAGGAAAGATGCTCTCCACGCTTTGGACTTCTTCCAATCTTCTTTCTTTATTTGCCCCTGGCCCTATTCCCGACAGTGTCTCTGCTACTAGTATTCCAACACCCAAGACTTGGTCAGTGCCCTGACTGGATGGCTCAAGCCCAGCTAGCTCCAACAGAGTCCTAAGTGTCAAAAGAAACTCAGAGAACCCTGCCAGACAATATATCCATTCCCTTTCTTCCTGGCGATATTTCATTGCCATCTCTCCTTTCGCTCAATCAGCTAGTCTACTTCATACACAGATGTCCACCGATAGAGAAGAGGTCAATCTCCCTTTTTTTTTCAGTCACCCTTCCAGATTCAGTAGCCTTCCAGAGATCTCCCCTCCCTTCATTTGGTGGTGAGTGTGTTGGGGAGGTGGGGCTGTAGGTGCTCCAAGACTGTACTGTCCACTAAGCTGACAACTTCTCTCATTAGTCTCCTTGACTTCCTAATACAAATGAATGGATGGCGGAAGGGCTAGTTTGGCCATCTCCTTATTGGGCCCTGCAGGATTTTATGGAGGCTGGTTTGTGGAATGGGAGGCTTGCTGTTCTTGCTGTAGGGGGTTTAGCTGAAAATCTGAGTCATAGGAACAGTTCAGTTTAGCATCCCGTTATAGCCAGTAAACACCTTAGTAGAGGATGTCAAATGGGGCGGCCGAAATGCTGCCCCTCGAACAAGCAGCCTCAGAATCTTTCTTAAGGCAATGCCACTGCCGTTCTGTTTCTACAAGATATAACAGCAATATTATTTTTACCCTCATTCTCTACACAATGAAAATGACGTTTAGAAAGGTTAAGCAGCTTGCCCAAGATCACACAATTGACAAAGTAGTGAAGACGACAATATAAATCAGTTTCTCCTGAACTGAACTTTGTCATTTGACTTCTTACTTAATATACTGTCACTATTACTTCATATCTTTTTTCCTTTTTAGAGTGAATCTCTTATCTTATTTAATCAATTTCCATGTGTTGATATGACTAAATAGCTTATGTTACTAAAAACTAAAATTCATAGTTTCAGCACACCAAATAAATATTACTTGGACATTGGCCCAAACATGTGGCTATATTCTTTCTATCTAAGAGATTAACTTTTTTGAATCGATTCTTTGTTTTCTAACTTTCTGATTGATTTGTTAAAATTGAGAATCTGTTCTCTAGTTATGTGAGATGGGCCCAGAGTCAGTCAGTATAATTCTTATGTAAATATTCAGAACTTGAGACTATCTTACATTGCACATCCTCTAAGAAACAGCAGGCCAATTACAGGCCAGTTAGGTGATCGGGGGAAAAGTCATAGGTGAAATTAAATCTACCATATCTGGCTTTCCAGGCAAATACCCTGCAAGAGAAAAACACCCTACCTGACCCAGCTTAACTCTAAAGAAACTGCAGTTCTGTGTCCTCATTGTATCGTGTCCACTACAACCCATTATCCTAAATGCTGGTGAATTCCATCTAAGAGCATCCCTGATGTGATAAACTTTTTAATTTGGTGGCCAACTTTGAATTTTTTTATAGCTTTAAAAAATTTTTTAGAGGAGTTTTAGGTTCACAGCAAAACTGAGAAGGTGCAGAGACTTCCTGTATACACCTTATCCCCACCGTGGGTGTAAAGCCTCCCCCCCCATCAACCTCACTCACCAGGGTGGCGCCTTTGCTACAACTGACGAACCTGCACTGGCGCAGCACAATCACCCCGATTCTGTTAGTTTACATGTGGGTGCACTCCTGGTGTTGTACACACTATGGGTGTGTACAGGGTGGGGACAAAGCCCCACAGTTGTTCACATGGCAAATAATATAATAATTAATCAATAATGATACAAGCATTAACTGAGTTTCGTGTACTCACAACTGTAAACCTACTTCCCCCCCACCCTGTATAGCATGACATGTATCCATCACTATAGTTTCACCTCCTTTAGCCATTCCCCTACTGGAGGACATCTCAGTTGTTTCCAAGTTTTGGCAATTATGAATAAAGCTGCTATAAATACGCATGGTCAGGTGTTTGCGTATGGACATAAGTTTTCAACTTTGGGTAAATACCAAGGAGAGTGATTGCTGGGTCATGTGGCAAGAACATATTTAGTTCTGCAGTCATGCCAAGCTGCTTTGAAGTGGTGGCACCGTTCCGCATTCCTCCCAGCAATGAATGAAGGTTTTTGGTGCTCCGTGCCCTTCCATTTGGTGTTGTCGCTGTTCCAGACTTCGGCAATTCTAACAGACATGTAGTAATATCTTGTTATTTTAATTTGTATTGTCCTGATAACATACGATATAGATAATATTTTCATATGCTTCATTGCAATATGTCTATCTTCTTTAGTGAGGTGTCTGTTAAGGTCTTTGGCCCATTTTTGAAAATCGGGTTGCTTGTTTTCTAATTGTCAAGTTTAAAAAGTTATTTGTATAGTTAAGAGTTATTTGTATATTTATACAAAGACTCTCTGGTAGCATTCCTTTAACAGGTGTGTCTCTTGCAAGTATTTTTCCAAATATGTGGCTTTTCTTTTAGGTCTCTTGATTAACTTTTAATTTTGTCCTGAGTTTACTTCAATTAAAAGTCAAATGTCAGCTGAGAAAGCCCTGCCCTCATAAACAAAAGCTTCAGCTATGGGCTACAGCTTTAAGGATTATATGGCAGTCAAAGTCACTAAAATAATCATGTTATAGTTTGCTATTTCAGGCCAAAATAAAGACAAATGTCTGATCTTAGATGACCTGAGAAGTTCAGGCGTAGGTATGAAATAAAGAGTCAAGGACTCTCTGATAATTCTCAAAGATGGAAATCAATTTACTCTTGTCAAAGCAGGGGAGTGAATGCGAAGTTTACTTAAATGGATGGCATCTGAAGCATGTATGACATAGCAATTGCCAGTAATCTAATTGAAAAAATTAGCACATCCAAAGAGAGTCTATCATTTCAAAGCAAAGAAAATGAAGAGTCACAGAAGGAATGCACAGGGGTGCTCAGCAAATATTGTCATGAGACAGGATGCCCTGCTAGGCCAACATACATATACTGGTTTTGACAGGTCTAGTTACAGTGAGGAAAATAGTGTACCCATAAAGTCATATAATTAAAGATCTTGATCACATATAACTTTCTTTGCTCGGATTCTATGCTCATCAAGAAGTATTCTGATATCCTAACTTCTTATGGGACTTTTCTGTAGGTAGCTACATCACCTGTCCAGCAAAAGTTCAATATTTTTTTAAATTAGTAGATTAAACTTTCAGGTTTTATATATAAGTCTTATATCACTTAGGGCTCTTTGTATGAAAGCAATAAAAATTAACTTTGACTAATGTAATAAATAAAGAATTTATTAGAAGGACAAATAATTGGAGGGCTAGAGAGTCCAGTCTCAGGTACAGGATGGAACCAAAACAGTTTCAGAGGCCAGACATCAGAATATTAAGATGGTCTTGGAGCGGGGGGCAATCTGGCCAGGGAACGTGTCTTGTGGTTGGTAAACTCTTTTTCATTTTTGAAAAATCAAAATGGCATTTATCTGTTTCTAGTCTTCTGAGTCTTCCACAATTTCTCATGAAGTTCTGCGCCCCAGATGTGCCAGAAATAATATCCAGTTACAGACAGTATTAGCCTTGAATTGACACTGAGCTGATAACAGCAAAGTTCTATCCCTCTCAACCAGTGAATTGTGTCTGTGGCTCTCACAGCCTGTCATCCTGTAATAATTTTTGTGCCCTGAATACCTGAAGGAGCTCTGATCTCTAGGTTTTTTATTCTAACACTGAGTACATATGTTGAACTATGTGGCTAGTCTATGCTGAACTATCCTTGTACTCAATTTCTAACTAGAACTGAGGCCTGGCACAAATCACTGGATTTAGGGTACTAAACTTTTCTTTATTGTCAGCCAAAGACCAGATCCAGCTTCTGATATGACTGTTACTGACTTCATGCAGCAATATGACCTACCAATTATGCACCATTGCCATGCCCTGGTCTGCCACCTCAGAGCACCATCTTGAATCACCAGATTGATGGCTGGAATTAAAATCTGCTATCTTCTCTTGTGTTTAGGGGGCTTGGATGTCTGCCTGGCTTCACCACAGATAGTAGTAACCATTCTCAGTTCTTATTTATTCTGCTTAGTTTCCTTACCTTCCATTTAGCTGGTCTCTGTGTCCCTAGCATGTTCCAAGATCACGGAAACAACAACATTTAGAGTATAAACTGTCTGGGCCACAGAACTCATCATCATTTAGGACATCGAGGTTTTCTTAAAGTCTCTTTGTCTCCTTGACTTCATTTTCACTGTATAATTTTAGTTCTATCAAATTTAGTTTGAAGATTTGTTTCCTTGACAGATAACACAGAAGCAAACAAAAAAAGAAATGAGTTCTGTTTTTTCTTTTTTTCAATATCTTACCATCAGTCCTTAACAATTAAATTAAACCTCAATATTTTATGTTACAATCTGGCTGGCACTATTATTATAGGTCTAGAACAATCTATTTTAATCACTGTGATTAGATGTCCTTGTTTTAATCTTTTGTCCTTTGAATTCATTTTTTCCCAAAATGTTTCTGAGAGCCTTCTATTTGCCAGATCATATTCTAAGTGCTGATGATATATTCATGAACAAAACAAAGTACAAAAAGCTATTCTTTGGAGACTACATCCTAGTCTGAGGAGAAAAAAAATCAGCAAACAAGTGTAAATATGTCAGGTGGTGAAATGTGCTATAATGAAAAATAAGGCAAGGTCAGAGGGATAATGAATAAGGGTGATGAATGAAGGCCTCTTGAGGTCACAGCAGAGCAGACAGGAAGTGAGGGGGCGAGTTGTAAGGATATCTAGGGCAGAATGTAGTAGACAGAGAGAATAATAGAGGCGAAACCTTGAGGGAGGACTGTGTTTGGCTTGTTCACTACAGTGGATGAAGTAGAGTGAGCAAAGTGAGTGGTGGGTGAAATAAACGGACCACTAAAAAACAGAATACAGGAAAAAAAGAGTAAAAATGTGCAGATGAGGCAAATAAAAAACAAATAGCAAGATAGAAAATGTAAACCAACCATATCAATAATTACATTAACTAGATATGATCTAAACCAATTAAATATCAAAGATTGTCAGTCTGGCTAAAAAAAGCAACCTCAACTTTATGTTATACATAAGAAACAGCTGCCTAGAAGAGTCTCTAAGTATAAACATCAAGAAAGATTGGAAGTATTAGAATGCCAACAGGTCTATCATGTAATCACTAACCACAAGAAACCTAGTATGGCTTCTATTAACGTTAGACATAAGAGACTTCAAGACAAGGAGTATTACCAGGTGTAAAGGGGGACATTTTATAATATTAAAAGGGTTAACATAAAAAAACCATAACAAATTTTTTATTGTGGTATAATATCAAGTGTATCATTTAACCACTTTCAGGTGTATCGTTTAGGAGGCACGAAGCACATTCACGTTACTGTGCAACTACGGCAACCCCCCATCTTCAGAACTTGTCATCTTCCCAAAGTAAAAGTCTATACCCATTAAACGATAACTTCCCATTCCCCCTGTCCCGAACCCCTACTAACCACCATTCCATTTTCTTTCTCTATGAAGTTGACTACTCTTCATACCTCATGAAGTGGAATGTTAACAATATTTGTCTTTAATATGTGTTCGAGGTTTATTCATGTTGTAGCATGCATCAGAATTTTATTCCTTTTTAAAGTTGAGTAAGGTGTATTGCATTTCATGTATATACAACATTTCATCTGTCTATTTAATGGTTAATGGACATTTAGGTTGTTTCCCATTTTTAGCTATTGAGCATGCATGTACAAATATCTGTTCAATGAACTTACAATCAAAACAGAGTCAGACTCATAGATGGAGAAGAGATGACAGCTAGTGTGTGGGAGAGGTTAGAGGGTGGAGGAATGGAGCAAAAAGGAAAAAGGACTCACGGACATGCCCAACAGTGAGGTGATTGCTGGGGGGAAGGTATAAGGCAACTAAATGGTAGTGGAAAAAATACAATAAAGATTTTACATATATATATATATATATATAAATTTGTTCAATTCCTTGCTTTCAATTCTTTTGGGTGTATACATAGAAGTGGAATTACTGGATCTCATGGTAATTCCACATTTTATTCCTCTGAGAAACAGCCGTGCTGTTTTCCAGAGTGCGGCACCATGTCACGGTCTCACGAGCAATGCACAAGCATTCTCATTTCTCTACCTTCTGTCTACACTTGTTATTTTCTAAGGTTTTTGTAATAACTAACTTACTGAGTATGAAGTAGTACCCTTCCATAGATGTGATTTACATTTCTCTAAAGATTAGTGATACTGAACATCTTTTCACATGCTCATTTGGTCATCTGTGTAACTTCTTTAGAGGAATGCTTATTCAATTCTTTTGCCCATTTTTAAATCAGGTCGTTTGCTTTTTGTGGATGAGCTGTAGAAGTTCTTTATACATTCTGGATATTAACTTCCTACCAGGTATATAATTTGCAGATTTTCCCCATTCCATTGGTTGCTTTTTTACTCTTTTGACATGGTCCTTTGGAGCATATGTGAAAGATCTTAACAAACTTCAAAACACAAAAAGCAAAAACTGACCAAACTAAAAAGGTAGGTAGACAAATTCGTGATCTAAGTCATTCTTTTAACATCCCTCTCTCAGAAATTGATGTAGCGACTAGATAAAAATATCTGCCCGAGCACTGAAGACTTGAATAATAAAGTTGACCTAATTGAGATTTGTTTTTTAAAATAGCTAATAACAGAAAATTAAAATTTAATGGAATATGTTATCTGAGCAAACACAAGTAAATCAGACACCAATAAAAGTCCTACAAAATGCTGAAATATTTTTAATTAAACGATGCATTTCTAAATAACCCAGGTGCCAAAAATAAAATAGATTTTAATTGAATGGTAACAAAAATACAACATATCAAAATTTGTGTGATGCAACTAA
The DNA here is from genome assembly GCA_004027735.1 of Carollia perspicillata. NCBI lineage: Eukaryota > Metazoa > Chordata > Mammalia > Chiroptera > Phyllostomidae > Carollia > Carollia perspicillata. Next base: position 11,258 of record PVKM010018933.1, on the reverse strand, counting down.
AGCAGTGCTTAGAAGAAAGTCTATAAGTTTAAGTACATATATAAAAAAGGTATAAAATTATGATCTAAGTTTCTACTTTAAGATGTTAGAAAAAGAAGTGCAAATGAAAACCAACATAAGCAGAGGGGAGAAAATAATAAATATCATAGCAGAAATCAATGAAATATAAAACAAATAGCAAAGAAAGTTAACACAATTGAAGATAGTTATTTGAAAAAAAATAAAATGATTGATAAACTACTAGTAGACTGAACAAGAAGAAATCGAGGCAGGAAACACACGTTAGTGACAAGGGCTGCCTCTCCAGACCCTACAAATATTCCAGTTACATTAAGGGCCGTTCCACTCTGGTTTAGATGGAGAAAGCAGTGCAGTCCATCACTCTCACCCTAACAACCAAAACAGGTCACATCAGATAAACTACAAAACCACAGTTTTATAAAACCAATCAAAATACTGAGGATGAAAAGAACCACAAATGAACCAAGCAGCAGAAATTGAAGAGACATATCGTATAGGAAAGAAAAACTCTGGGTATTCTCCTCCCAGGCAGAAATATGAAGGGCAAAGTATCCACCCCAGGTGGAATCGGGATACAAGGAAACAAACAAAAACAATTACATTTCTGTATATTACCAACAAAAAAATGGAAAGTAAAAGTTTTCTACTTGAAAAGCACCAAGGAATGGGTGAAGGTAGGCAAAGGAGGGGAAATGGTGACATCTATAATAGTGTCAGCAATAAAAATAAAGTAAAAAAAATTTAAAAGTACCAAAATTTATCATACCTAGCAATACATTTAATGAAAAAATGACATGTATATGGAAAATTCAAATGATTTTGAAAAATATTAAAGAAATCGTAGATAGAGATAAACCATGTTCATTGAGTAGTAAACTCAATAATATTAAGATGTTAATTTTATCCAAATTAGTGTCTAGATTCAATGTAATCCCAATAAAATTCCATAAAACATTTGGCAAATTGACATATGTATCCTCAGATTCATGTGATAATATAAAGGACTTACAATGGTCAAACAACAGCAAAAAATAAAAGCAAATTAAAGTTGAATTGATAATACTACTTGATTTCAAAACTTTAATAAAGTTACAGTAATTAAGTAATATGCACATGGTATTAGTTTAAAATAGGGGGGAAATTAAAAACTATGTAACCATATATATATGATCAAGAAATTTTTGGCCAAAATACAAAGATACTTCAATGAGGAAAAAAATAAAATCTTCTGCCCTGACTAATGTGTCTCAGTGGACTGAGTGTTGGTCTGAGAACCAAAGGATCACCAGTTCGACTCCCAGTCAGGGCACATGCCTGGGTTGCAGCCAGGTCCCCAGTTGCAGGCACACAAGAGGCAACCACACATTGATGTTTCTCTCTCTCTCCCTCCCTTCCCTCCCTCTAAAAGTAAAATAAACAAAATCTCTAAATAAATAAATAGATAAAATCTTTTCAGCAAATAGTACTGAAACTACAGAATATCCTTATGAAAAAATAAACTCAATACACAAAAATTAATTTGAGATGGATTACAGACCTAAATATAAAAGCTAAATATATAAAAGTCGGATAATAAAATATAAAAGAACATTTTCATCAACTTGTGATATGCATAGATTTCTTAAATAGGACACAAAAAAGAAAGCATTAATTATGAAGAAATGTTAATAAAGGAAACATCAATATTAAGGACTTGCTGTTAACAAAATAGACCAATAAACAAATAAAAGAGCAGGAAATAGACTGAAAGAAACTAGTAAAATACATAAGTCTAACAAAGAACTTGTATACAGAATATAAAAGGAACTACTACAGTCAATAATAAAAATAAAAGCAACTCATATATTTTCTATGGGCAAAAACTTGAACAGACAATTTACAAAATGAGACCTAAAAATGGCCAATAAACACATGAAAAGTGCTTATCAGGGAAATGCAAATTTAACCCAGAATGTGGTACTACTTCACGCACACTAGAATGGCTAAATTATTTATAGTGACAATGTCATATGTTGGTGAGAATGTATAGCAACTGGAGCGCTCATATACAGCTGCCAGGAGCAAAAAAAAAAAAAAAAAATGCTGCAACTACTTTCAAAACTAGCAGTTTCATATACAGTTAAACATATATTTACCCTGTTACCTAGAAGTTCCTCTCCTAAATATTTACCCAAGATAAATAAAAATATATACCAACAAACATATCTGTACAAGGAGGTTTGGCGTGAACTTATTGATAATAGCCAAAAAATGGAAACAATACAAATATCCATCAACAAGAGAATAGGTTTTTTTAAGTAGCCTATTCATACAATGGGTTACTACTCAGCAATAACAAAAAAAAAATGGATGAATCTTAAAAACATTATGTTGAGCAAAAAAATGCTGAAGACAAAGTTTATTGTTCCTTTTATATGAAATCCAGAAACAGGCAGAACAAATGTAGGTGTGAAAAGTCAGAACTGATTGCTCTCGGGTTAGGGAATATTCAGAAGTATATATGCATATAATTCTGAAGGAAAGAGAGAGGGGCTAGGAAGGGAGAAATAGAACAGGAAGAGAGAAAGTGGAGATAGCAAGTAGGGATAACTTTTGGGAAGTTCTGCTGTAAAGAAATTCAGAAAAATGGAGCACGGAGGGAATGTGAGGTCAAGGTAAGGTTGTTTGTAAAAGTCAGGTGATATTTCAGTATGTTTGTGCCATGATTCAAAAAAAGGAGTATATGAAAATACAGGGAAAAGGACGTAAGTGTTTTTTTTTTTTTTTTTTCAATGAGGTGCTTGAGAAGGTAAACGGGGAGGATCCAGCTTAGAAGTGGAGGGATGTTCAGAAAGGTCTTCGAACAAATCTTTGAAACAGGTCTGGTTTCCTTAAACACCCCCAATGAAAAGAGAGAGTACACTTAAAATGTTTATTGCAGTGTTGGCATACACTCAGTTGCCAAAAAAAGGCTAAAAACCCTGCTATTTGCTGCCGGTGCTTTTTCTTCTCTTTGTTACACGGATTGTAATAAAGAAACGAACACAACAATGTGTGCTTCTTCCAGCATGCAAAGAAAGCACACTTTGTAACTAAGAAAGGATGATGAATTTGGGTTAAGGGACTGTGACAAAAGGTTTTAGAAACTGATAACTTTAATAGCTATTCTCAAAAGGCAAGCACAGCATAGAGAGGAAATGTAAAAATGACTTGGTCCAATCCAGGTTCAAGAGCTGAATTAAGGTTACAGTACAATACCTGCTAATCATCCTTTCCTCATTTTGAACTAATTGAAAGCTTCAAGTCTTCCACAGATGTTGCAAATACCCCGAACTGCCTATGATTTCTGTAAGCCTCACTGGTTTAGAATTAATACCACTAAAGCTCCATTCTCACCACATACAGGTCTCTCTCTCTCTCTCTCTCTCTCTCTCTCTCTCTCTCTCTCTCTCTCTCTTCTCTCTCTCTCTCTCTTTCACACACACACACACACACACACAGCCTGTTTCAACATTGACAAATACCCACAGCTTGAGATTAATAGTCAGGAATTAGGAGGGCAGGACCTTTGATAAAAGCCACGTGTAAAGGCCAAAGTGGATTTTTAATATTAGGGACAACAAGCGTTAACTAATTTTCCTGCTGGAGTGCACTGTCCTTTAGTCTCTGTTTTGGCTCCTAATTGTTCCTGCAGGTAGTAGGTTAACATGTAACGTACTTAGAGAAGGAAGCAATTGAACATGGCATAGATACTGAAAGAAAGGGCTCAATAAAAGAGCAGCATGTGCTCTAATCTGGCCTTTTACAACGTCTACTATCAAAGAGCTCTGGGGGTTTAAGGGGATTAGATACCGTAACCCATCTGTCAGGTCATTATGTAAGGAGACGCTCCTGCTGTGTTCAAGAGGAAATGCCCTACTGTATGTTATTATCATTAAGCATGTACAGAATACTGCAGCCTTGCAAAGCACGTTCAAAGCATTTTCATTTGTCGTTCTCCCCAAATGCTGCCAATTCTAAGAATTATTTACAAATGAAGAAACTGAGGCACAGGTACAGGACAATGATGGCAAATGACTCGGTCACCCAGGGGGTAGGAGAAGGTATAAGAGAAACTGGGAGCCTTGAGGAAAGGGGGTACCTCTTACCTGCCTCTACCTAAAAATGTTTGTTTGCTTTTTTTCTTTTAAAAGCCAAGACCAATTCTCCTGTGTTTTCCTGCAATCTTAGACATTATTTCATAACAAATACTTACAGGTTATTTTCTGTAGACACAAGATGTAGCTTAACAGCAGCTGTACATCATGATTGACAGTGTTCCATCTGGGAGGAGGCTCAGGGTGCACTCAAGCATGAGCATGTGTAAAGATGGACTGATGCATCGTAGCTATCATTTACAAAGCTGGAGATCCCAAATCTGAAGCATAACGAGGCAAAACAAAGTAGTGCCTGTTCTTTCATCCATATTGCTTGAAATTTGTTAGAAATAATTCAGCATTCCAGTAAACCCTAAGCAAACAACTTAGTATATAGGGGAAAAAATAAAGAAGCCCGCAGGAAAATGGAAAGCTCCCTAATATAGGCTCCCTGGAGAGCTTTAACAGGTCGTAATAACGTGGGGTACTGTCACCTGACAGCATTTCCTTTCCTGAGATGCTCCCTCCTATTTAGAAGAGAATTATGGGACTCATTTTTGTGAGTTTTACTACTGGGGGATTACAGTTTTCTTTTGAAAGAGAATGAATTCCTATTTAAAATGAAGGAACGAACAGCGCTGTTATATTTAGACCTTAACGGCAGAAAATATCTTCCCCAGTTGCGTAAAATTGTGCAAACATACTGATCGAAGTGGAAGACTTAATTAAAAGACTATTTTTGTATCTTTTAAAGTTCTTGTACCTTCTTCCACTAAAAAGGAAAAAGCCATACTATTCTTTAATTGTCAGTTGGTAAAGATTAACCAATATCTACTTTTTTGTTATCTACTGAGCACCTTCTTTTTCCAGACGTAACCCTTTTCTAAGGAGTCCACAGCCTGGTAGGAGAAAAGGTATAGTTACATATTACAAGGTAGAAGGTGATGGCTCCAAAGGTAAGTTCTTCAGGAGCTTGAGAGAAGGCCCAGCTCTGGACAGGATTATCATCTCATTTGCTGAGGGAGGGAGGGCAGGGTCTTGGGAGGAATGAGAAAGGGAGGTAGGAAAGCTTTTCATAATTTCACCTGAAGGGGTTCTCCAAGGACGTCAGAAACTGGCAAGCAGGAAAGTAGGGAATGAAACATTACAAGAGAAAGTCATGGCCCATGGACAGAGGCAAAGGAGCCCTGATGGTAGCTGGTAGGCTTTCATCATTCCCACCGCGGCCTAAATGGTTAGGCTGGAGCACAGCTCATGTAAAAGGAAGCAGCAGAGAAGGCAAAGGCAAACCCATCAGTGCCATGGTTCATTTGTGAACATGGTTCACAAATGTGTTTGATCATCAGGTTTAGGGGAGTCTGACTGAGCTGCTCTGAGGAACAGCCTTTGAATCTATCAGCTATAACTCTCCACAGCTGATTTGGAACGTCAGCCAGCAGAGAGTAGAGCCATTGGCTGCTTTCACTCACTTCTCATTCATTTTGTGCCTTTATTTCATACCCACTCCCACTGCCCTACTTTAGGTCCAAGTGGCCTCTCACCTAGAGGATAGCAAAAGCTGCCTGCCTTGCTTTCTCGTTACTGCGAGGACGTTTCTCATAGGTGTGTATGCTCCTCACTGCCCAAATTCAAAGTCACCTGTGGTCCCATATTGCCAATTTTAAAAGGACATGGCATACTAGGTTCGTAAAAGCTGGCCCAACCTACCTTTCCAGCTTTCTCTGCTTCCAGCATAAATGCGTGCACACACTCAACAATTCCTAAAACCTCTCTAGGAATCCTCTGGGCTCCCTGTCTCTCCCAGCCAGAATACTAATGACATTTAGCGTTTTGCTCCTAGGCATTTATTTTAAAGAAATAACCTGAAATGTTAAAAGGTCTCTCTGGTGATTTCCCACCTCACTCCCTAGCTCCAGCTGTAAGGAACTACTTGTAGTTCTCGTCTCTCTGCCTTGGCAAATGCTCTCTCTCTCTGCTTGGTGGTTTCCTGCTGGCTGATTTTTCCTCCTCAGTTTTCACTTCTCTATATTTCATTCTTAAAGCGTCAGCTCAAATGTCCCTTCCCTGGCGGGTCTCCATTCTGCTAAGCAGTTAGCTATCCCTTTCACCAGACTTTCCTAGCACCTTGGCCGTATCTCCACTATTGTGCTCATCAACACTGCAGTGTAATGGCTTGAACGTACATTGCTCTCCAAACCACAAGGGCCCAGAGAACAAGAAGCATTTCTTGTCTGTGTGCTTTATCATTAGAATTGAGCTCCCCAACATGTGTGAATAAATTAATAAATGGTTTAATGAGAAGTAATGAAATCTTAAACCAGGGGTGTTTTGAGAGCTGCTGCAGAGGTAGATTTATGGGCTTGTTGGCTTTTAAATGTTAATGGTAAAGCTAAGAGAGGTGTCAAAGACAAGTTCAAGCCTAGGTGATGGTGAAGATGATCTTGGTGAAAAGAAAGTGGAAAACATATGATGAAAAAAGGGATTACAAAGGGGATGTTGACAAATTCAGCCTGGGGCTTGAGGATGATAAGGAGAAAGAGTTCTGGGTCCAGGCGTAGAAGCATTAGACACACGGTTACTACGGGTCGGCTCCTTCATCGCTGCCTGTAGGTTGGGAAATGTGAACCTTTCCATACTCTGCCTGCGGTTCTCTGTCTTTTAGCTCTGAAGCCGTTGAGATGCAGTGTGGGTTGCCATTAGTCACTGTATGACTACATGAGAATCAATAGATATGGACCAGTTTTATTGAAAGGGCTGAAGTAATGACTACAAACAGGAAACAGCTGTATTTTCCTCCTACCCCTGCCTTTCAACATGTCAGAGTCCCCTTTCCCATGCCTCAATGGCATTTCAGGCAGCTTTTATAACTTTCCAGTCATTTTCAACAACAACAAAAAAGAGTCAGTCTTATATCCATAATTATGACTCACTTCCAGGGAGTCAAAGGTTCTGCTAAATTTGAAACTTTATTCTCACATCTCATTCAAAATATTTTTCTCTCCCCCAACATGGGCTCAGGCCCTATCTGACTCCAGGCCCCTGTAGAGGAGAAGCCGATCACGGTCTGTTCTCTCTCACTCTACCTTCTTCACCATCTGCCTCTGGCTTTTCTAGAGAAGGAGTGTGTAGGGAGAGAGCCAAATATTCTTACTTCGGTGGTGCTGCTTATAGTTTTGTACTGGTTATTCCTGACTATTTACATGTCATCTGTATGTTCACATGTTAGCTTTACGGCCAGGTCTATTTCTCTGCACCACAGAGGCCCCAGTTTCACTGAGTGGGCACGTTCCACTTAACTTATGATTCACACACACACACACACACGCGAGGGTTTCATCCAAGCAGCTAGAGCCTGGTTACTACCAGCACTACAGTTGCTCTACAGAAAATTCATATTTGCATGACACCAAGTGACAGGAGTACAGGCTTGCCTTAATGCTGCCCTTTCTTCCTGCACAGGTGGCTCCGTAAGACCCCAAAATCTTGATGAACTCATAACTCAATAATGAACAGCCTTCTTTGTCCCTGGGAGATCATCCTTGTTATAAGAGAAGTAAAAAGAAAGAGAAAAGAAACCAACAGTCAATGCTCGATTTTTATTTTCAAAGTAGATTCGTGAAACCGATAGCAGAGACAAAGTGCGAAAGCTGATCTTTTCCTTGCAAGAACCAGGTTACTTTGCAAGAAAGAATTTTTTCATTTCAAAGGCATGATTTTGGGAATTGGACAAGGAATAGAAAGGCAAAGCACTGAAGGAGCTCAGGACATAAAGTTTATGCCATAAGCACTAATTAAAAGGAGCACAAGAGAGCCCGGCCACTGCACTCCAGAGGAGGTAAAGCTTCAGAAGGCTGGGAGAGGAAGACGATAATGAAGGAGAACCTGACCAGTGGAGAGGTCAGTGAGGGCTAGGGTGGGAGCCTGAGTCTGGAGGTAAAACGTTGTGCACCCAGAAATCGCCCAGCCTTTGCCAGAACGAATCCCACATGTTACTAGCCTCATGGAGGCATAAAGAGCCATTACATTTTTCCGTGTCCCTCCTAAGAGCATGCAGTGGGCCACTGCACATCACTTGTGCTCAGACATTTCATCAGGTGTTCTTTCCATCACCATCCGCTTTCTATCCACTGCAGGCTACTTCTCACCCGGTGATCATGCTTACAGGTTCAGCCCCATCTAAATCATTCTTTATGCACCATCCACTCCTTCCAACAGACCCTCTAGTAGCTCAAGACACTTGAAAGTCCCCAACTCAGGGTCCTGGAGTCTTAGACTGGTAGTATCATTGTGGAAAAAGAGGCCACCAGATTTTAGCTACTTAGGTTGTACTGAGTGATTACCTTCACTCAATATCCCAAACACCCCCATGCTAAAATACCACACATATGGGTTTTTTTCTCTTTGGATAATTTTTAAAATTACTAAGGCTTACTTAGGATAAAAATAATACTAATTGCAAAAAAATGACAATTTGGAAAAGACAGAATAAAGCAAAATAAGTGTTCATCCCATTTACCACAACTTATTCACACCAACTATCAAACACCCTTCCTCAACTTGGACATGTGGAAAAGGGGGCAGGCTTTCCTGGGTAGCTGGGCTCCAAACCAATTTCTCCTTTGTCTCCTGTATTAAAAGTAGTATAAAAAGAATAGTTTATTCTTTACTAGAAACTGTAAGTTACATCAAATAGGTTCCCTGCCTTATCAAGAAGAAAAAAAGAAAAAGGAGAATATAGAGAGAGATGGTATGTCTAAGAGGAATTCCAAAGCTAAATCAACGCAAGAATTTAGAGACCCTGTATGTTGACTATTCAGTTTTCAAATTTAAATACTTAAAATTTACCAGATCATACAAAAGATCATTGAGCATTCCACACTTCTCTATAGGTATTCACCGGCAAGTATTTCATTCAAGTTTAGAGAAGTTTTCCATGTTTTGGAAATGTATTTGCACTGATTACTGCAGAAGCCATCAGTGCTGACCTTCACAATTCCACGTCACAGCTCCTTCCTTCCGTCACCGTCCATGTCAACAGGCCAAAGCGTAGGTGGAAAACCCTCAGTTTCAGTTCATCTCTTACAGTCCTTGAGGAGTGACTACGGTTTATGTATTCTCTTCATGCCTATAGTTGCCAAGTACCTTTGTGGCTGCAAGATGAGATATTACTCAATAAAAAAATTGTTTCCTCTTTTTTTTTCAACATTTTAGCAAACATATAGTAAACACCTGCTTTGGTGTGCTAGCTGCTGAAGACACAAAGATGAATGAGAAATAAACCTTGCCTTTAGGCAGTTCACAATCTCTTTTATTTAGTATACTTCTATGGTGTTCTCTTCTTCTTTTCCTGTTTAATTTGTCTAGGTAAATGGGGTGTGCATGTTAAACTGTGCATTCATACGTGCGTTCCTGTGTTTGAGGGGAAGTCTCATTCTTCCGCCCTCTCTTTGTGCCTCTTCACACGAGTGCCCGCCGTCTTTCTTTTTCTGGCTCCAGCTCCCCCTTCACCTCTGATGTCCTCATGTTCCGTTCTCTTCCAGAGCAGTTACGTGGAAGTATATTTTTTCAGGTTAGGTTTTTTGCTTCCTAATATTAAATCTTAGTTTTTACACTTAATTTTTTCTTTATTACTTATGTAGCCATGTAGCCCTTATGTGATTTTTCTCCCTTTATACATTAGTAGAACTTGACAGAAAAAAAATTCTCTATCTTCTAAGCTAACAACTTTAAGGTTTTTTCATATACATATCTATATATGTATGTGTAAATATATACATGTAGATTGCACGTATATATGCTTAAATTATATATCATGTATTATATATTATAAATACAACTTCAAGGTTATCATATATATCTAGATATATAGACATAAGATATGTATGCTTAGATTTTATCCCAAAACAAGTCCCTATGAAACACAATGATGATAATAAAAACTCATAAATAACAAAGGAATGATTACATTCATTTCTCATTTCTACTCATTGTCTGATGGCAAAATTCTCACTATGATTTTCATTAAGCCTGACCCGATTTCTTTTATATTCATAGTATGTAGGCCAGGATAAAATGATTTAATTTGAGAGCAATTAAAAAAATACCTTTAAAGGAAATCAGGAAATGGACAGATTGTGAGTATGAAGAAAAAAATCTGTAACACCTAGAAAACAACATCTGAAAAATCCTGGCTCAATCTCCACTTTACTTTATTTCATGCCCTTATATTATTAACTCCCCATTACACTGAAACCAAGTTTACAAGTACCTTAAATACACCCCATTTTTGTGGAACTCTAAATAAGCTAAAATCAGTCCAACTGTTCACTTTATTCATTCTTATTTGGGGATTCTTTATTAGTAAGTCTTAACCTTAATCTTAGCTCAAAGGACTGAGTGACCATATTTTCAACTGACTTCTGAACACTCCGCCTGCCTCCAGTCTCCTCTGTGAACTCCCAGCCGCGGCTGTAGATTGCGGCAGCTCCCTGTCTCTCGGCCGCTGCTCGGCGCGGCTGAGTCTTCTCTGTGGGGACCTTCGGTCCTTTGTTCTGACAGTTGCCTTCTGTCTATGTCTTGTGATGGGAAAAGTTTTAAAGCTCTTTTGTCACATGTCTGCACTTGGACTTGAAACTGAAAATCGATTGCACCGCTGCCTAGAGCATCTGTGTTGCTGGAACACTCCCTGCCCTCTCATAACCCCCCACAAGGGCCCTTCCTGATTTCATGCTCACCTCACACAGTGGGACTAGAGTCATTCAATTCAGCTGGAATTTTTGGAATACTCATTCCGTGCCTCACAATCCGAGAGGCGTTTAGAGATGCAAAATGAACAGGCAGGGAACTTGTTTTAATGAGCACACAATTTAATAGGAGAAAAATGGGAATAATCACAAAAGAGTTTTAATACAACTTTAGAAATACATACAAATGTTAGCATGAAGGACCGAGGCAGTTATCCATGACAACACTAGGGGCAAGTGGAGATTTTGAAAGATAATCGGGTAAAGGAAATAGCATTTTACAAAAAGAACGGCAAAGAAAGAGGTAAACAGCAGAGCTGCTTCCAAGAACTGCATGAAGGAAATCTACAGGTAAGCAAAGAGGCTCAGAAAAGTTATG
>PVKM010018932.1:0-24655 GCA_004027735.1 Carollia perspicillata | reverse complement strand
CACTGACGCTGATGGCAATTCTGGCTGTCTCCGCGCTCTCCTTCTGCATGTACAGGCGCCACAGTGGTGTCTTCAGGAGGCTCGCAGAGTTTCGGAACCCTTGCTACCCGAGCACCAACTTCAGTGCGGTGCATTTGGATGAAAACATTCTCATTTCTGATCTTGAGAAGAATGAGCAATAGTATGAGGCAGAGAATGCTGGAGCCACAGGGACAAGGAAGGGCTTCAGGGGAAGCCACCTCTGCATGTTCCCTGACAGATCAGATGCCATTTTAGTGTAAATCGTGTCATTATTTTAATTATTCTTTAACGATCACTGGTTTTGAATTGTAACCAAATCAGATGGGTGTTGATTTATTCATCTCCCCACCTGTGATCTATTCTTAAAAAGGGGAAAGTACACAATTGAATCAGAAAACAAGAACTATTAAGAGAAACTCGCTGTTGAAAACTCTCAAACCAATGTGAATAATAGTTTTTGCAAAATGTTTTGGGAATTTTAAAACTAAGCTATTTAGACATTTACTCACACTCATTCCATTAAAAGAGAGAAAGTAAAACAAAATTTAAAACCCTACACTTATACAAGATAGGAAAAGGAAGAAGCTTCTGGGAGGTTTCTTGTTTTTAAAGCAATCTTTTTTAATTCAATCAGTTTTTGAAAAATACTGATTTCTATGGTTAAAAGTCACAGATTCTGGACTCTGAACTAATATTCAGGGTGACATTCATTTTTATTAGTTCTGACTTCTCAGACTGAAAGAGAAGAAAATTTACTTTTCTTCAAATAATAAACTCTTGGTTAGCAGCATGCTTTTATAAACAACCAAGCAATGTGGCCCAAAACCTTCAATTACTAATTAATGACTAAGTTTGACAGTTAAAAATATCTTATAGGTAAGCTTAAAAAATTGAGATCTTTTAATAAAACTCATAGGTTATATTAAAAACTGATGGTATGAAGTAATATATAGCACTCCTAATAACCAGAAAAAAATGTAATTTGAATTTAAAGGGGAAAAATTGAAGATCTGAATTCAGCCCCATTAGAAACAGACTCAAAAACATGTTGAAAGTACTCAGTAAATTACTCTCCAGTAGTAATCTAGATACCTTTGCAATCTAAATGAGTTTATTTGGAGTGTTCTAGTTAGTAAACCATGGTTCTTGGGAACCACCTCTATTTGTGTTGGACTGGTAAGTGCAGTCAGTAAATAATGAGTAAAAGCATGATACTGTCCATAAATTTAAAATCACAGATTTTATCTTCATTAATTTCTTATAAAGAAAAATGACTTCATCATCAATATTTAGAGGTGAGATGTGTTTACTCATTACATTAATGTTTTTTGAGTTCCTATTAGAAGCCAAGTGCCATTCTAGAGACTGGAGGTACGGGGGTAAGCAAGTCCAGGAGCCCCCTGTTGTCCTGGCACTTCTTTTCTAATGAAGAAAAACTGACAGCAAACTAGTAAAGAAATGCATGAGTAGAAAATATCAGGCAGTTCTGAAAATCGGGTAAGGGCCTGTGATAGAGGAAAAACCAGAGGAATGCCAGGGCCTCCCCAGAGTATGCATTTTAATGATTGCAACCAGCTGCCTCCAAACAGACGGCCACTAGTCACAAGGTGGAGCTCCGAGGGAAGGTATGAATGGATTTCCATGTGGAAAAGCATCATCATTGGAAATACCATTTGAAGGGCACGCACTCAGGACGAAGCACCCGTAGCCTGAAATGGTTAACACAGCTTCCAAAAGCAGCTCTTTGCTACCGCTGCATGTGTGGTTTACACACTGCAATGGTCAACTTCCATCATTTTTGTTGACTTTTGGGACTTCATTTTTTAAAAGATATATCATGTGACAACTGTATATTCATGACTCAAACAAATGATTGGCTTGAACTAACCAGATGGTATAAAAGCCCAATTTAATAATCTATTATATGAAATTGAAATTAAAGTTCTGTTCTTTTCAGTGGACTTGGTAAAAAAAAACAAAACTGCTCATCAATTATCCTTCCAGTCAAGGTATATTGAAGTGGAATTGTCACATAACAGTTTGACAAAGTATGCCATGCGTGAAGTGGTGTTGCAGGAAGAAACCGTGCCCCTTGTCAGTGCTCCGTCCTTGGACGTAAAGTGTTGAACCGCATCTTCAGAGGCTCTGTCCCCAGGGACAGACCGTGCAGTGCTTCACATTGCTGGGATTTCAGAAATAGAGAGTACTGAGCTATTCTCTTTTATTCACACATGTACACTTTCAAAAACTTTTTTCATATCTATTTTTAATCTGAACTTGATTTCATAGCTACAGCATGAAAAGAAAAAAGCAACAGGGTCACAAACTCATTCACGCATAATTAATGTGCCCCCCTCCAAAAGAATCAACTAGTTTCTATGACTCTGGGTAACGGAAAGTCTTGGATTTTCTCATCGAATTCAATGGCTCTTCCAATTCCAACAGTCTTGCAGTTTAAATGTTTCTTCTATCGAAGGTCCACTCCCTATCAAGCATGGATTAGATGGTCTCTCTAGATAAACATTTGGTCTTTTGGAGTTTTCTTTCCTTTCTAAAAGTGATGGTTGGATATACGAGAGCTCTCTGTGCCTTCTGTCCTGGTGGCACTGGGAAAAGAAGGTGATGACTGACTGGGTGTGTATTACCTGGTATCCACTGAAGGTAGTTGTCTGGCCCCACTCCTGAGAATTCTGCTGGCACCTGCTATGAAGCCTGTAGTGGGTGCAGCCTGTAGTCTATTCTCTTTGATCTGGCCCCATCCCTACTCTCCTTGGCACCACCTGATTCCCAGAGAATTGGCTGGGACTCCCATTCCATTCCCTACATGGACACTGCAGTGCTTGGCCACGAGCCCCTTCACCCCTGCAATAATGACCCTTCCAGCACCATACACTACTCTGTCAGTCAGGGGAGGCTCAATGCGGTAGCAAACCATCCCAGAATCTTGATGGTTTAACACAGGGAAGGTTTACTTCTCATCCACACTGACGTGGGCTTGTAGGAGGACTTGGCTCTACTCAGTCATTCATCGGTCCAGGTTCTTCCCTATAGTCGGGACTCCATCTACAAGAGCCTTGGAGTCCTCCATTGGGTCTCCTACTTCTGCCTACAGAAGTTAACTTGACATCCATGTTTGATTAATTATGTAGCTTCCATGGGCTATTGAAATGCATTCTCCACGTAAAGTCTTCAAACTGAGGACACGTACACTGAAGGTACGTAAAGATTTCCGAGGGACACTGGGGCATGAGTATATTTAAGGAGCTCAGTTTCCAGAATCTTTAACCTTCATAGGTTTAAGGATTAATTTGCATGAGCATACCCTTGAGGTCATGGTATCATACTGGTTCTTATTTCCTACCTCTCTTTGTACAAATGTTTGTCTCTACCTTAAAAAAAAAAAGACATAGCTTTCACTCCAAATCTTACTGTGACCTGTTACCTCAAGAAAAGCCTCCATGGCACCAAATGAAGAAAAAAAGTCAAAGTAATGATGTCAGTGAAGCTTTTTAATAAAGGAATTATCAACCCAATTTACAGCTTCATGTCTTTTCCTGTGTTCAAAATGCGCTCATACATTTTTCTGCTCAGGGTGAAGCGATGAGTTAGAAATTCCCCTGAGGATATTCTAAGTTAATATGCATTGTGTAGTGGGACAGCAGGGGCGATAGCCACTGTGTTTAAGACTCTACTTCATCCAGCCCCTGGAGAGAAAATCTGGTGAAAGCGAGGACAAGACAGATATTGATAAGAACCTGATGTCTTAACTGTATCCTGGTAAAAAGCTCATTGCAAAGCTCTTAGACTTCTCTCTCAGATTTCTAAGGGAGGATGAGTATTAGCATACTTATTGAATTGAAAAATAAAATCAGACTTTTTCTGAACATTGTCTTATTTGGCTCCTGGGTTTGACAATGAGGATTGGCCTTACCTATTAAGTTTTATAATGAATATTTTTCATTAATTGAATAAACTAAATTTGCAACTCTAGTGTTCTGATTAAAGTGCTTATTAAGATAAAAACATTTTAATATAAAAGTAGTATTGACAGAACTAAGGAAATTAACAATATTTCATTTTTTCTCAACCTTACCTTGTATATCAGGTAAAATAAAGTGTCCATAAGTGAAAAGCCATAGTCAATGCTCATTTGAAATATCTTAGTGCCCTGGCCAGGTGGCTCAGTTAATTGGAGCATTGTCCCACACACCAAAATGTTGCAGGTTCAATTCCTGGTCAGGGCACACACATACCTAGGTTGTGGGTTCAGTCCCCGGTCAGGGCATGTAAGGGAGGAAACCAATCGATGTTTCTCTCTCTCACATTGGTGCTTTTCTCTCTCCGTCTTCCTCTCTCTCTAAAAATATCAGTAAATATATCATCAGGTAAGGATTTTGAAAAAACCTTTTACTAAAGCCTCTTAATTTGACTTCTGGGAAATTGACAACGAATCATTCCAGTGACAGGGTAGCAGATTCTTTTGCAAGTTCAGTGTTTCCAGTTTTTTAAGCAAAACTCAAGGAGGACATAGTCAAATTGTGAGTTGATAGATGATGAAAATAATGTATGATCATGGTGACTTTTGGCGCATGTGAGAAAATTCAAATAATGAAGTTATCTTGCTGTAACAAACCTTTCATTACCATCTCCTTATTTATATGAACAAAGCTTCTCTATTAGGATAGACTAGGGTATGTTGCGGAAGTGAACAGATACTCTAATGTTGATGGTTCAAAACAAAATGCAGAAACCAATTTCTTGGTCGTACAAAGCCTGCTATGGTTCCACTGGCTCTCCGGGCACAACTGACTTACAAGCAGTAACTCATAGATCTGGGCTGTGTGTTCCTACCCCTGGAACATGGGGTATTCAGTGATGCTAGTGCTAGCACAGAACTCTCAAGTCCCTGGGTTCTGAAGCAGTGCGTGGATGGCACTTCCACTCATACCATTGGCCCAAACTAGTCACATGGTTCAACCCAACTAAGGAAGTCCGAAGGGCCTCCCATTGTTGTCAGGAAGGAGAAGAGAATTGACTTACAGTGAGCACCAGCAATTTTACCCTGAGTTTCTCAGCACACATAACCACCAAAAAGGGTTGGGGAGGGGAGGAATAGAATCCACACTGAATGCTGACTCATTCTCACAATTTTAAATTAATGTGAATTTATCTATGATACATGGTTTCATTAAGACATGCATTACCTATAACATTTTCGTTTGCTATATACTATTTAACTGTTATAGTATATTTATGTTGTTCTGATAATAGTATACTAATAATAATTGAAATGACAAAATATAAAAAAATGTACAAGAGCTTATGTTCACAGGAAATCTTTTTTAATATTTTTAACTTATATTCATATTTTTTACTCCAGAAAAATATGACAAGGGGATGAATAAAATAGTTTCAAGAGAAAAATATATTACATTAGGATAAAATTCTTTGGAGGATTGGAATAGAAATAAAAGACTAGGGAGAAAAGAAATAAAATCTCTGAATGTTAAAGAGTTTGTGTGTTTTTCTATTTGCAAATAAATTAAGATGAAATTCCAATCATTTTGGTGTCTTCAGTAAAAGGAACTAGAGCTCCTTGGAGAAGTGGCCGATTATAGGTCTGGGGCAGGAAAACTACGTGATGAAAATGGACTGTGCTGTGGTGCCAGGAAATGAGGACAGGCTTGCCACGAGGTGAGGCCCTGTCCGAAGGACACAGGAACACAGCTGAGGGAGCTCCCTCCCGATGGCCAACGTTGGAGCAATTTGAGCAACAAAATAATGATCGTGTTGGATTATAACCCATAGAATAAGCATCTACTAAGTCCATATTGATAAAAATAAATAAGTAAATTGGGAAAAAGCACGTTTTTCTTCACAGACGAATTTCAAGTCATAAATGTAGAAGAAATGAGAGAAACAAAAACCATTTGGTGAACACAACAGTAATAACTATTGCAGGCAAGACCCACCAGTAGCTGCTAAAATTAGTACCTGAATGTTTGAGGAGAAACAGGAAATTTGAGTAGGCTTAAAGTGTCCCCCTCAAGATAGTCACTAGTTACAATGGGAAAGTACAAACTTCACAGTTGAAAAGCCTCTTGAACCAAGTGGTCAAGGCTAACGTAAGCAGAGCTCAGCCATATCCGCATCATGCACTCCCAGTCGGATGCCCTAAGACGAGCACAGCTTCTCCAGTGTCTTCCCCAACAACACATAATCTCGTTTTAAAATGCCAGACAAATCCAAACTGAGGCACATTCTACAAAATAATCGACCATTTCAAGAAGTCAGGTCATGAAAGGTAAGGAAAGACTGAGGAAATATCACAGACTGGAGGAGAGTAAGCAGACACAACAACAAAACGCAAGGTGGATGGACTCCTGGATTGAATGCTGAGACAGAAAATGGACAGCATGGGAAATTTGGGATTAGAATAAAGTTTATAGTTCAGTTAGTAGAATTATACCAGTATTAATCTCTTAGTTTTGATGATTGTTCTTTGGTCATGTGAAATGTACCATTAGAGGAATCTGGGTGAATGGTGTGTAAGAATTCTCTGCATCATACTGGTAACTTTTCTGTAAACCTAAAATCATTTCAAAATAGTAAAGTTTAAAATCTACTATATGAAATTAGATTCTATCGGATATGTTAAAAGAGAGACATAACACCTTTATTTTCCAAGGCGTCATTTCCTCACTCCTGCCAAAATGGCTACCATCAATAAATCAACAAACAATAAGGGCCGACGAAGATATAGAGGAAAGGGAACCCCACTGCACTGCTGGTGGGAAGGCAGACTGGTGCAGCCACTGTGGAAAACAGTATGGAGTTTCCTCAGAAAACTGAAAATAGAACTGCCACTTGACTCAGCAATCCCACTTCTGGGAAAATATCCTAAGAATCCTGAAACACCAGTCAGAAAGAACATAAGCAGCCCTGTGCACTATTTACAAAAGCCAAGGTCTGGAAACACCCCAAATGCCCATTAGTAGATGAGAAGATTAAAAAGATGTGGTACATTTCCCCGGTGGAATTCTACATGGCTGTAGAAAAGAAGGAACTCTAACTCTTCGCAACACTATGAATGGACCTGGAGAACATCATGATAAGTGAAATAAGCCAGTCCAGGAAAGACAAATAGCATATGATTTCATTTTTATGTAGAATCTAATGAACAAAATAAACTGACAAACAAAATAGAACCAATGGCATGGATACATATGACTGACAGGTCAGAGGGCCAGGGGTTGGGGGATGGAAAGAGACTATCCAAAGAACATATGCACATATATGCACAGCCCACGGACACAGACAACCATGTGATGAAGGCCAGGGGCATGAGGGTGGGGGCTAGGCAGAGGAGGGCAAAGGGAAGGAGGGGAGCAGGAAATGTGGACATCTATAATAGCGTCATCAATAAAAATAAAAAAGTCATTATTTACAATATGAACATTGCATCTTAATTATAACAAATTCAGATGTCAGTTTAGAAATGTGTGAAGTGATACACATTTTAAAAAATTATTTTAGGAAGTATGCAAACGAACATGTGTGAGGACCACTGCTCTATGATGTTCCTTCTCTCTTGTCCTGAGTGAGGAATAAGAACGATCCCGCTTTCCCCAAGTCTGCCTGACGGCCCCGCCTGAAGGAGCTGGCCAAGCATGTTTGTGTCCTGCTGTCGGCCACGTTTGCTCCTCTCCGCTCTCCTTCCTCCGCACTCTTCTTTCATTTCATCCCTCTGTCCTGCCAACATTTCTGATCCTTCTACTCCTGCTTAGCCACTACAGTCTTCTGGCTTAAGTCTTCATGGTAAGCAGGGTAGAAAGAAGGAAAAAAAAACCCTCACTTTCTTCTTTGTTTTTAGGGAAGAAAAGTGGGGAGATATTTCAACAACATTGCAGCCATCACAATCCCCATTCTCAGTATTTGTAAGGAACTTCATAGTGATTATTATGATTCGTGGCTGGAATTTCTACTCCCTCCTCCTCTGCACCTCAAAACAGTGATTTGGGCAGGAATAGGCAGGGCCAGATCCAGCCTGCTGCTTGTTTTTGTACATGAAGTTACCAGAGCACAGCCCTCTGCATTCCTCTCCTCAATGGCAGTGCTGAGTGGCGGGGACGCACACCGAAGGGCCCACAAAGCCTGTGATGTCTCCATCTGGCCCTTTACAGGAGACGTTTGCAAGGCCCTGATTTAGAGAATAAAGACCTGAATGGGAAGTCTAACAAACTTAAGCATGTCATAATAAGCCCTATTTATATTATGTGGGCAGCACTTACAGTGTGTTGATAAGCAATTCTGATCCGACAACATTTATTGAGAGCCTACTATGGCCCCAAGAGGGACAGGAAATATGAAGAAACCCCATCTTCACATGTGCTGTTGGGGTCTTGGTGGGGCAAAAATACATTAATAATAATAATAATAATAATAATAATAATAATAATAGAAATACATAAATAATAAGTGCAATACAGTGTGGTACAAATAATAACAGAAGAAACGGATACTGATTAATTCTGTCAGGAAGAAAAAGAGATTTAACTGGGAAAGCAATGTCTATTAAATAGTAGGACATTTTAGATAACAGCTATCTTTGATTTTTTTTATTTTTTGAGTTAAAAAGAAAGTTTTTAGTTTGGGGCCAACAATAAAGAAAAAAATGGAACAAATTTAGGTACAGCTAACTTCTGTGTCCTCAGAAAAGAAGATGATCACAAGAATGGCATACATTATTACCCTAATACTGTGGCTAAATCCATTTAAAGTCAGCTTGTTAATAGTGATTCCTAGTTATGACTGTGAGTAGATTGGAAGACATGAGGAAATACGTATTGCTGGTCATACCATGGCATTTGAATGTTAAGTTCTGTAAACTATTTCCGTTTAAAATCTGCATTATAGCATATGTTATATGAGCAAAATAACTAACGTATACTTTGACTCTCTCATAATTCTTAGACTTACCCTCAAAGAAACTAAAGATTTTATAACTGAACATTAGAAATAAAAACTTTTAAGTTATATTTCACTTTAGAAATATTGACTTAGCTTTTTATGTTTCTTTAGAGCCTGATAAAACTTTTGGTATCTTGGACTATTTACAAGAATTTATAGCATTTAAAATTTCATCTCTGATGTTTACAATTTGATATAAAATGACTGAAAACTTAGATTTGTTAATTCTTTGTAAAACCAAAGTACAATAGTCTATGCAAAAAGGAAAGAGGACTCACTAGACATGGACCACAGTGTAGTGATTTTTGTGGGGGAGGAGGTATAAGGGGGATAAATGGTAATGAAAAAAATACAATAAAAATAAACTTAAAAAAGAAAACTATTCAGCTATAATATTCAGGCTGAGATAAAAGGTCAATATTTTATTATTTTTTTAAGATTTTACTTATTTATTTTCAGAGAGAGAGGAAGGGACGGAGAGACGAAGAGAAACATCAGTGTGTGGTTGCCTCTCACACGGCCCCACTGGGGACCTGGCCCACGACCCAGACATGTGCCCTGACTGGGAATAGAACCAGCAACCTTTTGATTCACAGGCTTAGTCCACTGAGCCACACCAGCCAGGACAAAAGATCAATATTTTAAGTATACTTATAAAATCTGAAACATATGTTTCATTTCTTAAATCAATTCCATTATTATTGTTACATTTTAAATGTTTTAGAGGAAAAATTAACAAATGTTCCTAAATCTGAAAAGCGGGGTAAAAAAGTGAAAATCTGCATGTGCTCATAATGCCTAAAGAAGTACTCTGATTGAAGGGAAAAAATCTATAACTAAAATCACAAAATGAGTTTATGTATACCAGTGACCTTCTTTACTCAGAGTTAATTAACACAAGCACTTGTTTCTTGCAGAGCACTTTGCTGTAATTTAGAACAAATTAAAGGCAAAATCATTCAAGTGCTGTTTTCTTCACACCATGAAGTAAGCCTGATGGGCCAAAGTTAACTCATTTAAAATATTGTCATCCATTTCTTGTAATTATGAATAGCAATACCTTTTTTTTGCAATAAAAAAGACAGCCTAATCTATGTATGCTATTTTCAATTTGTTTCCTGTGCTTCTATTTAATAATGGAAATTGATTTTTAAAACTAATATAAAATGCCCTTTTTCATTTCTCCCATTAAGTCCCTCATTTACATTAAATTCAACACATTAAATTATATGTTCCTGGATATTTTTCAAATAAATATATTTTGACATTAATATGGAAAACCATTAAAGGACTGTATTAATATTTCCTCTTGGTTCTCCCCCAACTCTGAAATTGTGACTTTAACATTGTTTCTACATGGTGGCTCGTGAATTAACTAGAGCTTCTTCAGCCTCAACTTAGGAGGTCCTGTCCCCAAGAGGTTTTTAAAACTTTTTACCTTCTTAGACAGAACTTGGTAGGAGCTGGAACCCCGACTCAAAGATGTAGGAATCAGCAGGTCTCTTTTTTCCTATAGACTTTGGGGAGTGGGGGAACCCCAAGTCACAAGGCAGAACCAGGAAAAATACTGAAAGGAAAAAGGAGACTTGGGCACTTAACAGGAAGTGTTTACCCCAGTGGGTCACCAACGACTCTGGAGTTCCTGATTCAAAATGTGTTTGCGTGGAGAATAACGAGAAACTTGTTTAAGACTGACCATGCCTGAATAAACACAGCATTCTCCCAGGCCATCAGCACGAGTAGCCCTCAAGCAAGGCTCCTCAGTTCAGACAAGAAACTCTTTTACTCTCATTTACTCCGGGTGGCACCTACAGGCGCAAAGGAAAACCAGTCTAGTCTCTCTGCACACTGCCCAGCAGGGGGCGCATCCGAAAGCAGCAGCGTCTCCAGGAGACAAGGAAGGATCAGAGAGCTTGGCGATGGTGGTCCTCACTATAGAAACTGCCTGTAGTTAACACTGCGACCTACACATCCCAAGGGCAGTTTAGTGAGGAAAGAGATGGAATGCAAGAAGGCTTCCTTGCTTATGTATTCCGTTCATCCAGTGCCATGTTCCCTGGTTCTGGGAGGGGTTTCTGGTTTCAGGAACAGCAGGTGTAAAGCCTGAAGTGTATCTGGAGTCAGTCTGTTCCGTATTCGCTTTAGCAATAGTTAGATTAAACCAATCTATAAACCAATCTACGCCTGAAAAATATAGTCCCATGGATGGTAGCCATTGTCGTGATCACATTGTATATCCGTATTATGCGTACTCAGACCACATTTAAAGCACACTTATCTTACTCTGTTGAAACCTCTAGTCAGGTCATCAAAATTATCTGTTAAAGTGAGGAGTCACAAAAATCAATGGATACATACTTAGCTTAATTATTTTATTTTCTATTAGACCACATAAATATACATGCATCCATAAATTTCTTGTGTAAGGACAGTGTCATTCATTTAATATCACTTTCTGGTGGTCTCATGCATAAAGCATAGCCAGAAGACTGTGTTCACAATCTCCAATTTCAGTGTCTTGGGTGGGGGGGGGGGAGCTGAAAACGTAAAGGTAGCTGTGGACCAATCTGACTGCAAAGCCCTAAATTTTTATAATTTCAAAGTTTTATAACTGCAAAGTTTTTATAATTTCCTCCAATACTTATAATTGTCTTTGTTCAACAATAGAATTTTTAACTATTCACCTTTACCAGTTCTTTGCAAAGCTTTTAGCTTAGTTTTTATAAAGAATTTTCTTTTCATACCCATATTTTTAATGTAACTTAATACAATCACAATACCTCGTACAGATAACATAAACCCACTTGGGGACCAACACATCAACTGGCACTAAGCGCACGGGGGAGGTGTGGGAGCAGCAGCCTGGCCCCCCTTGAGCGGCGTATTTCACAGAGGGCTCAACAGCAGATCTGAAGCTTCTTCAGCTGTGACTGTTTAACGCTCACTCCAAATTTAAAGTGAGAATCTCCTTCAGAACTTAACTCTAAAATCCACACAGGTCAGATCTGAACATAAAGAAACAAGTCATCTACAAGAGAGAAAATAGCTCCCCAGGAGACTGTAACTTGATTAAATATGTCTGAGAAAAGAAAGCAAGAAGGCACCGAGGCAGGAGGTGGGGAGGGGAATCTGTCCCCAGCAGAAGCAGCCTCAGAGACAGATATCCTCAGCAATTTTCAGGGGGGAGGGGACTTACATATTGGGCAAATGACATTTCCACTTCCTTTGGGCAAAGCTTCTAGAAGTATGACTAAAGGATTTTAGGGTTTCGAGGACACCCCTGGGAGAGATGGATGCATTATTAGACCATCTTTCTTTATGCTATCAAGCAGAACTTCCTTTGTTCCATTGCCATGCTCACCAAAATCTCTAGTTAGGATCTGGGTCCTCAGTGTAGGGCTGCCTAGCTTGGAGAGAATGTCTGATCTCTCAGCCTTTGAGTACATTAGGCCCCCAGGAGATGGATTGCATGATAAAGGAAATGGCTTGTGTTTGCGGTTAAATTTCCCATGCAGCTTGCAAGAAGGTGCTGATTGTGTAAGTGCTCTTAAATTTCTAATTGTAAATTAATACATCGGCTTTGTGACTGCTCCTGTGTGACTTCAGTGGGACAGCAAGATGCACCCAGGTGTGGGTAATCTCCTTGGAAAGGGAGTCTAGATGCAGGGAACCTGTCCTCCGGTGCTTACTTAGATAGCAGAACAGCCACAAACTGGCGATACAGTTTCTACCTCAGCCTGTGTGGCTGTTTAAGATGAGTCAAGGTATGACATCCCCTGGCCCCAAAGACGAGTGAGTTTCTGTGGCTTAAAACCAAGAGCCAGGTCCTGGAACCGAATTGTGATCTTCAAGGTCTAACCCATACCCACGTAGCCCCCATTTCCTATGGAGACAGGTGGACTCCTGCCACTCTCATTCTACTTATTTCATGGCAGTATCTGAGGAACCACAGATTGACTTCAGGCACCCTGTTTCCCAGTTGACAAAAGCTAGTCTAGTCGGTAGTTTTTGATTTAACCAACGGTACATGTCTGCTCTGTGGCAAAGTTGGAATCGGAGCCTAATTTCGTGATGCCCAGGTTTGAGCTCTTGTCAGTAGCCTATGTGGTCTGTGGTGCAACTGCCCCCGAAAAGCGCAGGAAAGGTGGAGGCTCAGAGGAGTGAGGGCGAGGTGGACCAAGGACAATAAAAGAGGCCATCAAATCAGAGAAGAGCAAGTAGGCTTCTCAGCTAACTCAGAAACCTGGGAAGGTGAGATGCAGTTGCAGTTCTGTTTTGGAGTCCAAGTCAGTCTGCAGTGCAGGGAAGTAACCCCAAGAAGAGAGCTCTGAAAATGGGGAGCCTGAAACCCCAGGCAAGCTATGCAGAACACCTGACAAACAAAAGCCAAGTCACCTGTCTGCTTTGTGTGATGGCGCCTGTGAATGGCAAGATTTCCGCCTGCAGTCCTGGGCGGGAGCAGGAACTGCTGGGTCGTTTCTGTTTTGTCTGTGCTCCTTGAGACCGATGCATTCTTGTTAAAGACTAATGAGTTGCATTCTAATCTGATGGACGATATAAAACAGACAGCTCTGAAAAAATCACATAATCCTAGGGAGAGAGGGAGAGGGAGAAACCTTACAAGAGTCTTTTTTATTAGCAATGCCTGGAGAGCTGAAAAATGGGAACTAGAAAGTTTAGATTCCAATTGGTCACATACATGTCAGGAATAAGTGCAAACTTTTATCTGTTTGGTTTATTCTTCCTCCCTTCCAGTCCTGTACGTGTGCTGGATGGTCCTCCAACACGTTCCCCCTTGCCTCCACCCCGCTCCCTGCCTCAGCCTGCATCGCTTGGACCTCCTTGCTCTCCAGCCCAATGGGGTACTCCAAAAGGAGATTCAATTATGAGAAGAAAAAAAAAAGGAGTACTGGAGATTTAATCTTCTTGGCTCCCTCCTTGCCTTGTTGCAAGGTAGCAAGCATCTGGCCACCTTCTTCCACTGAGGCCACAGCACCTGTCACCTGCCCCTCTCCTGCAGCTACAGCGTTTCTGGAGCCAGGAACATCGGCAAGACTGTGTGGCTCCTCAGGCCTGAGGTGGCAAAGGCTGCCTGCTGCTTGAGTTCCTGGGTGCTTCACTGCTCCTTGCTGTTCCCCTTAAACCCCCACATCTCTATAAATAGTTTCTCCGTTAAACTCTCTTCGATTACCACTTCTCATGAGTGACCCATTTCCCGGAGGCCCCCGCAGACACAGCAGGCTTGAAAACACAGGCCCTGCTTTTCACATGGAACGGCTCAGTCTTCAGCAGTCTTTATTCACCAGCTTTCGGTTTTGCTTTTGTGTGAAGCTTTTCCAAAACAACAGCATGAAATTCCCATTAAACACATGTTCAGCCCTACTACACTCTAACAGCCAGCATAGTGAACCATTCCCAAGGAAGCTCTTCTTGGGCTAAAATAAGAGTGGACACTGTCAAGGGAAAGAGGTTACTATAAGCCTAAACTGTTTAAATTATATTTTCATGACTGAACACAACCATAATCCATATTATTTTTTAAAAATTACACTATAAAATGTAGGCATTTATTGGTTTTCCAAAACATAGTGATAATATATTACCAGATTATCAAGGCTCCTTTATTAAAGCTCTTCAATTTGATTTATAATGTATGAGGTGGCTTATCCTTGAGAAAGATCTACTAAAAGGTGTACTTAGTCTTAAAGCCAGTGAAATAAAATCTCCCTGTAATCAGCCTCCAGGAAGCTTCTGCTTCAATGCTTTGTTGATACTGGTGTCAGCAGGACATTAAAGCTTGAAGCTTTTTATGTTTGATCAAACACCAACATTATGCTGAAGCAGAAGTATTAATTCATAGAGTGAAGCTTCCAAAAACCTCTCTGATTCTCCTTCCCCCTTCCCCCTCCCCCCAAAAGGTCACGTCAAGTCCAGGGGAATGGAGGTCAACAGAGAGATGGACATGCTATGAACATTCGACATACACGAAACCACTCTGTAACCCAAGGGACAGGCAAGCACTCAAATACGCTTTTCTTAAAATGCCAGTCATATCTAAGAAGGGGGACAGCAACCGGGGCTGGGAAGTAAGAAGGTGACAGGGTTATTATTCTCATGGTATAATGAGAAACAGAGTGTCAGGGAAAGGTCAGGAATTTGCCCCAAAGTTTTCAGCAGTGTATGGGGACGCTGCAATCAATGCCAATGAGATCATAATACTACAGTCTCTCCCTGGAAAAAAAAGCCTTTCAATGGAGAAATAGAAAATTTCCAAGGTTAAAGAAAAAATATTTTTTATCTACAACTTTATTTTTTTATCACTTTGATTCTGGGCCTTCTAAAAGAAAAGTTTCATTATGATGCCAGATGCCTACACACACGAAAAAAACCACTCAAGGGAGAAAACTGAATTTTAAGTGTGCCTTATAAACCTGCTGCAAAGTGTCAACAATAAAAACAATGTTCTCCGAAGATAGTTTACACAAAAGAGCCCAAGATGTATTTACACTGGCATCTACGTAGTTGCTGAAAGTGCTAGTCTCAATAACTTTGCATGGTTCTCCCTAAAATGTAGAATTATTGTTCCTGCCACAGCAATTTGGACACTGTGCACCTGTAAGATTGTAACCGAATGCAGGTCCTGTCCATGTGCCGCTTTGAAAGCCAATACATGGAAGACAGGTGCTGATATAAAGGAAAGTGGTTTGTTTTCAGGTGCCGGCAACCTGGAAGATGGGGGACTCGCATCTCAAAGCCCATCTCCACATTTCAGGAGGCAGAGGCGTTTATAAGAAGGGAGAGGGGAAGCAGAGCAGAGATCAGAGGAGGAGATAGAGAAGGTCTCTACATGCAGATGAGCACAGTCCGTTCTGATAAGGACAGTGATGGTCTCACGTGCATCATCCTGGTTTAGTCATCCTGGCTTCACATCATGCTGGCTCCATGGTTGAAGGTCAGCAAATCTCCTGGAGCTGGGAGGCCTGGAGGTGGAGTCTGTATCTTTTGAAGTTGGTTCCTTGGATTCTTATATCCAACATGCTGTTTATCTACAAGCTACATATTAGTTAGAGTCAGCACTTAAAGAAACAATGTCAAAAGAATGGTGGGGTGGGTTACAATTCCCCCACTATTACAATTTGCTACTGTTACAAGATGCCCGCAATCACAATAATGCTCTTAAGATGTGGCAGATCCTAACAGATAATTTGATTTTTTTTTTTACAAACCAGGAAAATAAGAGTTGATGCCGTTATTTCTAGCAGGTATTACACATGGTGGGGGGGGGACTGGGAAAATTCACTGCCAACATGGAGACACACATATGCATCGAGGAAAAGAGGGGAGGTACAAGAAGGACCTTTTGGTTCATTTGAAAATCACCTATCAGGGAGCTAAAGAAAGAGAAGCTGTCCGTGTCTTATTGACCAAGTCCTTATTGCCATAAATGTATTGCATAATGCTAGCCACCACAAGAGTGCAAGACATCAGACCAGATAGGAAATGGAATTTACCATGACCTTATAACCAAAAGTCGTTCCAAATGAAATACGGGATCTAATTAAATTGTCCACATTACTGTCTGCAGCAAACTTTTCCTGTGATCAAAAGAGGAACACAGCCCCAAAGCCATGCCTGATGTTTTTGTTTTGTTTTGTTTTGCCACTCAACCCCAACTCCCTCAAGTCAAAGAAAATAGTTTTCTAGATTGATGGTTTTCCTTGTTACAGTTGCGTGGCTTGAAATTTGTTGCCCAGAACATTCAGTCTTAAGTAGCTTCTCTCAGTTTAAAGATTCCAGCACTAAGTTGATTTTACAAAGCTATTTTAGTTGATACTTGACATATATTGTGGCCACTTTTCACCTTTCCTGACAAGTTCACCTCCCAACTTCCTTTGCAG
This sequence comes from Carollia perspicillata, assembly GCA_004027735.1. Taxonomy (NCBI): domain Eukaryota; kingdom Metazoa; phylum Chordata; class Mammalia; order Chiroptera; family Phyllostomidae; genus Carollia; species Carollia perspicillata. The sequence goes on along the minus strand of PVKM010018932.1, from coordinate 7,766 downwards.
CACAGGAGAAGGCATCTGACCTAGGCTCTACCAGCAAGAAGTACAGAAGTGAGACTTTAATTCTGAAGCAAACACCATTGTAGTAGACTATATAATGGTTCCCCCAAAGATATCAGGCCCTAATACCTCCCACTTCCGGTTATTACCTTATATGATAAAGATTTTGCAGGTGTGATTAAATTAATGATATTGGGCCAGGGAGATTAATCTGAATATCCAGGTGGGCCCTATGGGAAATCACATGTTTCCTTATAAGAGGTGGACAGAGAGAGATTTGAATCACACAAGAAGGAGAAGACAATGTGATGATAGGGCAAAGAGGGATTTGAATATGCTGGCTTTAAAGATTGGAGTTCTGTAGCCACAAGCCAAATAATGCCAGAGTCATTGGAAGCTATAAGAGGCAAAGAACAGATTCTCCCCTAGAGCCTTCAGAAAGAACATAGCAATGCCAACACTTTCTTGAATTCCACCCAACAACACTGATTTTGAACTTCTGGCCTCCAGAATTGTGAGAGAATAAATTTATTTTAAGTGATTCAGTTTGCAGTAATTTGTTACATCTAGAAAGTAATACGAACATGAAAAATGAGGGCCTTCTGGTCAAGATGGCGGCATAGGCAGACATGGATCACCTCTTCATACAACTGCATAAAATTACAACTAAAATGTAGAACAACCATCACTCAGAACTGTCAGGAATCAAGATGAATGGAAGTCTGACAACAATGGAATGGGCTGGAATGACTATTTCCAAGCTGAATGGTCATGGCTCATGCTGCACCACTTCCTAAATCTTCTCAAACTAGCAACAGTGGGCCTCAGTGAGCTCCAGGCCCAGCACTAGCAGCCGCCAGCCTTGATTCAAAACTTGGCTTCTCCTGGGAATCTCCAAGCTCAATGCAACTAGAAGCCATCTCAGATTGCTTTATAGCTCAGGCAGGGTGACCCCAGGCAAAACACAGGTGGGGGCTGACCTCGGCCTGTACCACCTGGGAAACCACAGGGCCAGCACACCCAGTGGACAGCTATAGACCAGGTCAGAGCAACACCACCCTGCCCCTGCACAGCTGATTCACCGCTAAGGGCAGAGGTTAGTCACCAGTGATCACAGCCAATCCCTGCAGCTGACTGGCCTAAGCAAACCCCTCATATTGATCTGCCAACAGCAACAAAGGCTCAACTACAAGAAGAGGGTATATTCAGCCCACATGAAGGGTGCACCTCAAGTCCCCAGCTTGGGTGATAGAGGAGGCTGTGCCACTGGACCTTACAGGACACCTACTACGTTAGGCCACACTACCAAGACATGAAGTGAAATCAGCTCTACCTAATACATAGAAACAAACACAGGGAGGCTGCCAAAATGAGGAGACAAAGAAACATGGCCTAAATGAAAGAACAGATCAAAACTCTAGAAAAGGAGCTAAATGAAATGGAGATAAGCTATCTATCACATGCAGAGTTTAAAACACAGGTAATAAGGATGCTCAAGGAACTTAGTGAGGACCTCCACATCATAAAACAGATCCAGTCAGAAACAAAGGATACACTAACTGAAATAAAGAACAATTTACAGGGAAACAACAGTAGAATGGATGAAGATGAGAATCAAATCAATGATATGGAACATAAGGAAGCAAAAACAACCAATCAGAGCAAAAAGAAGAAAAATAAAGAGGATAGTATAAACAGCCTCTGGGGCAACTTCAAGTGTTCCAACATCTGTATCGTAGGAGTGTTAGAAGGATAGGAGGAAGAGCAAGAAACTAGAAATCTATTTTAAAAAACCATGAAAGAAAACTTTTATAATTTGGTGAAGAAAATAGACATGCAAGTCCAGGAAGCACAGAGAATCCCAAAAAACATGAATGCTAAGAGGCCCACCTCAAAACACATCATAATTAAAATGCCAAAGGTGAAAGATAAAGAGAGAATCTTAAAAGCAGCAAGAGAAAAGAAGTTAGTTACCTACAGGGGAGTTCTCACAAAACAGTCAGCTGATTTCTCAAACTTTGCAGGCTAGAAGGGGTTGGCTAGAAATATTCAAAACCCTGAAAAACAAGGACCTACAGCCAAGATTGCTGTACCCAGCAAACCTATCATTTAGGATCAAAGGGCAGATAAAGAGCTTCCCAGACAAGAAAAAACTAAAGGAGTCCATCATCACCAAAACATTGCTATATGAGTTGTTAAAGGAACTTATTTAAGAAAAAGAAGAAAAGCATAACTATGAATAAAATGGAAAAAAAAATACAAATCTATCAACAATTGGAATCCAAAAAACAAGCTAAGCAAACAAGAAGAACAGAGACAGAATCACAGATATAGAGAGCATTCGGATGGTTGCCAGGTGGGAGGGGGATTGGGGAGAATAAATGAAGAGGTAAGGGGTTTAGGAAGTATGAATAGGTAGTTACAGAATAGCCATAGAGATATAAAGTACAGTATAGGAAATGGAGTACGCAAAGAACACATACATATGACCCATGGACATGAACAATAGTGGGGGGATAACCTGAGGGAGTGGGGTACGCTGGGTGGAGGCTGGGCAAAGGGGGTAAATAAGGACAACTGTAATAGCATAATCAATAAAGTATAATAAAAAAAAAGAAAATGAAGCCAGAATTCATGTGCCCCATGTGGTGGCTGACACGTATAGCTTTCAGAAGCAGCACGGCCACAGTTCCAGGACTTGAAGTACATGGTGAGCTGCAGAGTCAATGCCCAGAGGCTGTGGCTGTGGGACCCGCTGGTATAATACATGCATTGCTTTTGCTGGGTAGTCTCTGACTCTCTTAACAATTCTGTGTGCTGCTGCCTAATACACTTAATAGTTACACTTAAACATCATCATAAATGATTTTTCTTTTTTTTTAAATTTAATCTTTATTGTATTTTTTCTATCAGCATTTAGTCACCTAATAATCCCCTCCCCCTAGCAATCACCAGTAAATGACTCAAAATTAGCATTATCGTTTTTTAGAGATTATTTATTTATTTTTTATTTTTAGAGAAGGGGAAGGGAGGGACAAAGAGATGGAGAGAAACACAGTGTGTGGTTGTCTCTTGCACGTCCCCTACTGGGGACCTGGACTGAAACCCAGGCATGTGCCCTGACTGGGAATTGAACCAGCAGCCCTTTGGTTCACAGGCCAGTGCTCAATCCACCAAGCCATACCAGCCAGGGCAAAATTAGCATTATTTTAAACATGTTGGGCCAGCCTAATCTACAGCAGATCCCTTCCTTCTCACATATTTATCCACATAAAGTCCAATTACTCTGGCCAGTGTGGCTCAGTTGGTTGGAGAATTGTCCCATAACCCAAGGAGTTGTGGGTTCAATTCCCAGTCAGGGGACATCTCTGGGTTGCAGGTTTGATCCCCAGTCAGGGTACATGTGAGTGGAAACCAATTGATGTTTCCCCCTCACATCAATGTTTCTCTCCCTCTCTTCCTCTTAAGCATATCCTCGAGTGAGGAGTAGAAAACAATATTTTATATATGAGGGAGGACCCCCAAAATGGAATTATTTTCTGAAGGGTGGGCCCCTTGTAGTATAGGCTTCCCTATCCCGCAAGTGAGTGTTCTAGGATCCCATCTGTATCAGTGTAGCAGCTGGCATTGTTGTGAGAGGCTGCTGTCAGCTTCAGTGAATTTTTTTGAAGACACTTTCATAGTTTCTGTATTTCATGATGGGTGATTTACGAGTGCACCTGCCCACACTGTGCTGAGTGCTTAGCAGTTTTTGACCAAAAACTGCTCAACCCCTTTGCTCCACCCTCCCTATTTACCCAATCTCACCCCCAGTGACTTTTTTTTGCTTCCCCAGATGAAAAAAAAAATCCTCAAAGGGAAACATTTTGCTGATATGGAAGAGATGAAACAAAAAATGGCAGAAGCACTAAAAGACATCAAGCAACAAGTTCAAAAACTGTTTTGAGCAGTGGAAAAAGCATCTTGATACATGCATTCCATCAAATGTGGATTACTTTGAAGGTGACTGAAGTTTAAACATGTAAGAATAAATATACAACTTTTTATAATTAAATTCCAGTTTGTGTGGGGATATATACGAGGTCTGTCCAGAAGATATCCAGCCATGTAATATGAAAAATAGAGATATTTACTGTATAAGATACAAGGTACAAGAAACATTGTACATAGGGCAATGAGGCCTCAGTTCCCTTCAAAGTAGGCACCCTGGGACCTCACACAGTTCTACCAATTGCCATCAGCTGTCCCATCGTATTTTTCTGAATCTCATAGATGGTCTGAAATCTCTTCCCTTTCAAAGGCAATTCAAGTTTTGGGAAAAGCGAGAAGTCTGAAGTTTCCAAATCTGGGCTGTAGTGGGACTGAGTCACCTGGGAGACTGGTCGTTTCACCAAAAAACTGCATGAGACATGATGCACGAGCAGGCACGTTGCTGTAATGAAGCTGCCAATCAGCAGTCGCAAATAGCTGCAGCCTTCTGAATCATCCCCATAGTTTCCACAGAGGAATGTTCAAGCCTAATGCAAAATCTGATGCAAATCCATTGCTCTACTCACTCAGTCATTTTGAATGGGAGGGCCACACAATACACATGCTCACTCAATGGTGTCTGCCATCCCCACTGACTAGTACAGTGAAGTCATCATTGTTCACACATGCACATTCCAGTCCACTCTCCTTGGCTGCCAGGTTACATTGATGTCACGCAAACCATTCTCATTATATTAACAGTGGCTTGACTTTTTCAGCACAGACTTCATCTATATATGCATATATACACACATATACTTGTGTATATCTATATATATAATATCCAATTAAATGAAAAAGAGAGGGTAACCAGGGTGTAGAAAAGAAGGTGATACCACAAGCATATTCAATTCATTTAAAATAAATTGAGAATAAATTGATCAAGTAATTGTATTTAACCAAATTAGCAATAAAACAAACTGAATCCTATTTGTGAGGGGACAGAATGGGTACTTTAAAGACCATAGAACATTGTAAATGAATAGTAAACAGTTCCTGCTCTGGAATCCTGCCCTGTGGTTTAGTGAAAGAATGTGCTTCTCTCTAGGACCTTGCTACTCCAAGTATGGCCCAGGGACCTTCCACATCAACAAAAAACTTGTTAGGAGTGTAGAATCCCAGACCTTAACTAGGACCTACCGATCCTAAATTTGCTTTCTACCGAGATGCCCAGGGGATTCATATGCACCTTAAAAGCTGAGAAGCACTTTCAGAGGGGAGCAGGAGGAAGACCCATGGAGCAGATGGCACTTGATTTGGCACTTTAGGAGGCTCTCTTGGGCTGAGCTTCAGGGAAAGACACACCCTGAGAACACCCTAAGCAAAGGCATGAGAGTGGGACAGTATGGAATATAATCACGTCATAAAGTGTTACAGAAAAAAAAAAGATATCCCATATATAGAATAAATAGGGAGAGATGGGTTAGGATCAGATTGTGGAGGCTCTAGAATTTTCACTGTAGCCTGGAGGCACTGAAGGTGTTTAAAGGGGCAGGGGAGGGGGTGATATGACCAGAACTGTGTTTTAGGAAATTTAATCTGACCATGTATGCCGAGTTGACTCAGAGGGACAACCAGAGGTAACAGCTCAGTAGGGACCATATGATAATTGTTCAGGTAACAACAAGGTAATGACAGTGTGATGGAAAGGAAGGACCTGAGAAGTAGTGGTCTGGAAAAAATACAAAGATCCTACTACTGTTTGGGGAGGGAGGTAAGAGACAGCACAGACATAAAAATCCAAAGCTTGGGTGTTCAGCAAGAAACAGGAAAATTTGAAGTGGTTATTACCAAGATGAAATTTACTGAGTTTGAGGTTCAGTCGTGTTGATTTTGTTACATCAGAAGGACATGCAGGAGGTGTCCATTTGGAAACATGAAGTTAGATTAGAGCTCAGGAGAGAGGCGAAACCTGGCAAAAGCAGGGGGAAAGCAAGAAAAGAGCCAGGAATAACAACTTCATTTTGGGAATGGAAGGAGAAAGAAAATGTATTAGCCAGGAATCTTGGGACCAAACCACGGAACCCAACTCTGGCTCATCTAAGCAGAAAAGGTATTTACTGATGGGATATCAGCCCATAGGATATGGGCTCCCTCACAGTGAGTGAGAAGGGGAAAACCAGGCTCAGAAAACAAGAAGGAACCAAATGAGGCTGGCAGCTGGGAGCCAGGACAAGCTCATGCGGCCACGGAAGTCTGGTGAGACCACTGCCACCACAGTGCTGTCTGCAGGGCATGCTGGCGCAGCACTGCTGCCCAGGGTGTGAGACTTTCAGTGCAACTTCCATCTGCAGAGATCATTCCTGACACTCCTGGACAGGAGTCCTCTGATTGGCAGGGCACGGACCACATGTCAGTAGGCTGGCATCCTGAGGGAGGAATGAGGGGAAAAAAGGGTGGCTCTGCCTTCACCTCACTGGTGGGTTCTGCTTGCCTCTCCACCCCTGCCCCCATGATTTCCCCTGACAGACAGGGATCCGGATGTGAAATAGCCAAAAACTGACAGAAGTTCACTAAAGCAACAAGGAAGGAAAAACAGTCTCATCAGAGAGGAGCGGGGGAGGGGAAGGGGACCAGTAGGAAGTGGGAGAGTAGGGGGAAGGGGAGAGGAATCTTTGGTCATACAATCACCTGTGGCAAACAACAATGGGGAAGGCCAAAGAGGATGCGGGCAAACAGCTTCCGGGCCAGGCCACTGCAGTCACGGGTGCCTTCAAGAGGAAATAAAACAGACTTCAGAAAAAGACAGAGCGGCAGACTGAGGTGGCAATGTGGAGGCTGTAAACGATTCTTTTTAAAAAGTGTCGAGACAGAGGACAGCCCCCAAAAGGGTGTTTTAGAACAAGTGACATTTGAACATATTTCAGGCCACTGGGCAGAAATATGGAAAGAAGATGATTGAAAATTCAGGGGGGTGGAAAGGAGCGAAATAAGATCCTAGAGGGTGGGTGTGGGGGGCGCTGGGATCAAAGACAAGTGGGCGGTGACAGAGGCTGGTGGCTGGAAAAGAGAATGGAAATGGGGACACGCAAAGCTTGGTGGGTGCTTTAGTTCAATAGAACTGATATTCACGACATCTACCACAAGCAAGTCATCTGCTGGGAACGTGGCTATACAAGTATTTGTAAAGTGAGCTGTGTCCTCAAGGAAGTGCTGACCTGGCCACATTAAGTGACCTTGAATGTTCATTCAGCCTTAAATAAGCGATGACTTTAATATTTTTAAGTACAAATATCTACACAAACAAGTTAAAATAAGGTCAAACAAGACACAAATTGCTATGGGAGTCCAGGACAGGAAGCAGACACTTCTGAGCTGGGAAGGTTTCAAGGACAGAGCTGGATCTTAAAGGGTAAGTATGTATAGTGGGGACAATGAGCATCTGGAGGGTTTGCCAGAGGAAACAAAAAGTGTCAACTATCGTGCACACACACAGAGTTAGAGCAGACATTTATCGACCGAGGCTTCCCAACACCTGAATTTCTTGTTTAGAATTTCACTCTAAAAGCCAAAGGGTCAGGCCCTCATCTTCCCTGCCACTTTCATGTCTAGGGCAGAGGGGCGTGGCTTAGGCTCATCAGGAGGGCATGCCCGCTGCTCCGAGGTCAGCAGTGGCCGTCATGGTACTGGTTCTGCCACATGATTTTATCTGTGATCCATCTATGGCCTCAGATTCATTCTCAGAGCCTGGTTTGCCAGCCCTCCCAGTAACTCCATAAGCTATCTCAAATCCTTTCAAT
>PVKM010018931.1:0-24663 GCA_004027735.1 Carollia perspicillata | reverse complement strand
GAGGATGCAATATTCACCTGCATTATTGCTGAAAGGGTATGTGTTAAATGTAACTCTTACCTGATAAAACCTTTCAGAAAACTAAAAATGTAAGTAAATCTTTTCAAGTTCAAGATGGCAGGTGGGAAATATGATAAAATATCTTCTCTCCACACAAAATTCATTAAAATCATATATATTAACTTTTGGCCACACTCAAAAGCAAAGGAGAGAAGTCTTTACGAACCAGGATTGGAGAGACATTCCTAAAAGGGCTAAACAATCTGCATATGACGTAAGAGTCTGCTTTACTTCTGTAAAGCTGGAACTAGGGTTGTACTGGTTAGAAGCAAAGTCTGAGGCTTCCTTGCTGATCAGGTAAGTCGAAAGCTAAGCCATCTTCAAGGTTAGTGTTTGTAAAATTGTGAAGCCACATTTCAAAAAGAAATTCTCATCGCAAGATGGGAAAAAAATTCCTCTGCAAATATCCAAGAATCACAAAATGGCTAAATTAACTTCAGTATCTTTACAGAGAAACAATAAACTCAACCACCAAAAAACTTACAACCAAGTAAGTACAGATAATAATGCAGTCTAAAAAAGATTTCAAAGTAATACATGCATACACATATATACATATATATATAACTATCTCAAAGAGCCAAGAGAAGTAACTTCTTCCAAAAAAAAAAACTTGCTTCCAAAAGCAAGAACCAAATATTATGATAAAGAACGAGTGCTTATGAAGAATAACATATTAGAATTCTAGAAATTAAAAGAATGTACTTTAACTTAAAAACTCACTAGAAGGACTAAAAAATGTGCTGCAAAAACTGAGCTAAGAAATTTTCCTCAAATATTGAAACATGTCCCCAAATATTGAAAATATTTAAAAAATGTAAAAATAGGAATTGGTCAAGTATCCTAATATTCAGCTTTTTAAAAAATGTTTCAGAAAGAAAGAATAGAGAGAATGGAGAGAAGATAGTATTTCAGAAACATGGCAAGAATTTTCCAAAAGTGAAGAAAAACATGACTCCTAAGATTAAAAACAAGATTAAAAAATAAACATAAGGACAAATACTCATAACTTGAAACAACAGAATGAAACCTAAGAATATAATGAAAAGAAATTAACTTCTAAAATAAACTTTAATCAGAGAAGAAAAATAAACTACTAAGGAATGAGGAATAAAATAAGGCCAGCAATACTGTACCCAACAAGACAAAGTAGCAATAGATTCATATTGTTATGACCAAAAACTTTGAGTGTAGGGTTCTATACCCAGCTAAACTATTTTGGCTTATTAACCATTTTAGACATGCAAGGACTCTAAATTTGTAATTCACTGACCCTCTGAAAGGGCAAGTAATTCATATAGTCAATTAAAAATAAAAATTAATAATAAATACTAAGACATAAGAAGGAATCACAAAAAAAATCAGCAAATGAAATCAGTAAATCTAAGTATTCTTTGATTAAAAGTTAGCTTTGAATGGCAAGGGAGAAGTAAACGTTTCAATATAATGAACATGAGGTTGGACAAAGCTAGTGATAACTAAGATTTTGTTTACATGATTTTAAATGTGTATGCAAAATATTTAAGGTTAGATACTATTAAATAGAACATTTATCTTTCAAGATTTAAAGAAAAATAACAAGAAGCACTGGAGGAATCTAATAGAAAGCTGTAAAGAAAAACAATGTCAGCTAGGAGAAAAAAATATGGCAGTTGATAGTTTCTTTCCTATATTCATTTTTAAACTTTGAGTTTCTTGCACTCCGAGAGACACAGTTGGATGTGCCTATGGTATCGCCTAGATCAATGTCTTAACTACTGAGAAAGGATGGGGGCGCATGCATGTGATTACTGAGTGAGGTGTGGGAGGGAGGGGCCACCACGGCTTTCCCAAGATTTCCCTGATATGAAAGAGTCACTGATGTGAAGTTACAGGGAAAAGAAGGTAGAATCAGAAGAGAAAAGAAAATAGTTAATACTTTAAAAATACATCTCTGCTTCAGGCCGTTGAACAAAATGATTACGTGATGCCTGGGATCTGAATGGCCCTGAACTGAGCCTTCAGCCCCACAGATCCCTCTGTCTCCTGGTGGTAAATCTCGATCAAGTCACCTTTAAAAAAGTACAAAAAAAATTACCAAAGAAACCCCTACAAAAAATGCCTTTTGTAGGCCAGAGTTTTCTACAGGTATTAATGAATAATTTTCTTAATCCTTATAACTTTTATGTGTTTAATATTTCTTGATACCAGTAGCATTAATTTATACTTTTGTAGTAACATAATATTTTTACAAACATTCAGTGCTTGGCTCAAGTCTCCACGAGGGGTTTATTTAGGGCCATCTTGGGACCCTGTGTACAATGTACTTTACAAAAAAGTGAAAAAAAATTACCCAGTGTCACCCTTGCTGTGCCAATTAAGAAAAGGTGTTGTTTGCAGCTCTGCAAGGAGTCACATTGCAGGGAGGTTGAGTTCACGGTTCATGTGTGAGGTGTAAGCCCACGGGATCAAACAGGAGGGTTTATTTAAGGGTTTTCTGTTTGTCCTTTTGGGTTTTTTGTTTCACTTTGTGTAATGTTTCTGCATTTACAGCCAAATCAATTTTGTTATGTTTCAAGCTTTTACTGATGTCAAATGGAGGCAAGAGCAGAAGAAGGAAAGATTTTTACAAGTAATACAGTTTAAAACTGAGCTGTTTACATGTTACTGTTTTTAAGTGTCTGTTCTTGTCCAAAAGTGGGACATTCCCAGGGAGAAGAGGAAGGCTCCACTTGGTTCCTTAAATCACCAAAAGCCCCAGAATTCAAAATCCCTCTACCCCATGAATTCTTACATGATTTCCTAGTTAGCTGATACCAAGGAAAAAAGACATCCTTTCAATGGTTAGAGAAGATCGGTTGCTTAAATGATTTCTTGTCAGTGTTGTATTTATGGTTTTACAATAAAACAACTTTTAGGAAGAAAAAGAAAATTGATGCAAATATGTCCATTCTTGAATGCATGTATCTTTATGGCTATTTAGAAAAATTTATTTTCTACCCCAAAGCATAATATACTTTACTATAATTTATTCTAATAACTTGAAAGTTTATTTTTATTATTGTATTTCTATATTAGTTACATCTGGAATTTGTCTTTGAATAGTATAAATTCATTTTTTTCAAATAAATAATAAATTTTTGAGTAGTCTATATGGTCTCCATTGACTTAAAATGTTCATACATGAGTTTTATTCTTAATTCTCTATTGTATTTCATTAGCCTATTTGTTTTTTTAAATATCACACTATTCATATTTAACTTAACTTTTAAATTTATCTTAAAACTTGTTTTTTAATCATATTTCAAAAACTCTTCTGCCTTTATTCATACACGATGAAGGAAGATCTACAAAGCATAAAAATACTAAATTACTTTAGCAAGTAAAAATATCACTAAATTTAGATACATAGTTAAAATATTGGTATCAGAACTTCACAGATGATATTTTAAAAGAAAAAAATCCTAGAAATGAGTATTTGTCATGCATATGATGGGTGATATAGTAATATAATCAATATAAAAAGTTATTTATATCAATAAGAAATATCTAACTCTTCAACTGAATAATCAAAAAGTACAAATTCACAAAAAAGATATATGAATTATTTTTAAACATATAAAATAAAATTTCAGTCTTCCCAATAACCAAAATGAAATAAAAATAACAAAATTTTTTAACCTAAAACATTAGAAACAGTTTAAATTACTGAAGAAAATTATCTTGTAAATGTCATCAGAATGTGAACAGTGGAATTTATCATCAATCATAAGACTAAAACTGAAGAAAATCTAAATTGTTTAAAGATACTGTGAAACATTTCTATACTGCATGCAACATTGCATCCTCAATAAAATAATAAAGTTGAAGAACATTTAATGGCAATTGAAGTCATCAAGGCATAATATTAAATGAAAACATTTCTGTTTCTCTAGAGAACCCCTACTGGTACAGTCAATAATTAAATTAATGTTTGATTCCAGGGAGTTTGAAGGACCAGGGGAAATAAACAAGGTAGAAGGAAAATGCAAAGCATGAGTTTATTATCAAATTGGTTAAGCATGTAACTAAAAAACCGGAAAAACAAAAGTGAAACGAGACACATATGCAATGATTTGGAGGAAGTACTCTAGGTAGATGAAACAGCCTAGAGTTGGGAAAGGGTTTGATATACTCACAGGACAGACATAGAGCCTTATGGAGAGTGTAGGAAACTTTATGGCAGAGTTAATTTTGGAGATAAGCAAGAGTGATTTGCTGTAGGAATTGCAAGCCACGTCTCAAGAGATCCAGATTTTATTCTAATGTCATTAGAGAAAACACTGAAAAGTTTCAAGGAAGAGAATGACAACTCTGATATAATTTTAGAAAGACAACTGATTTATAAAAGTTAGTAAATAAATCAGAGATGGACAAATTGAAAGTTGGGATAGCAGGTAGGATAGTATAACATTTGTCCAGGTATAAGGTAGTGGTATGCTGGACCAAGATGACAGTAGGAGGAACAGAAGCAGATGGATTTAGAGGTAAGAACTAGAAGGACTTGATGATTAATCAGAAACAAAAAACAAAGCAAGAGGAAAAGAGAATTTGTAGATTTTACAGTTGAGTGACTGAGTCTATGGTGATACAGTTTACTGTGATAGGAAAAATGGAGGAGAAACAGGTGTGGGGCATGGGTAATTAGCGGTATGTTTTGGGACCTATTAACATGGAGCTATTTATTAGATACCAAAAAGAAATGGTTGGATTCATTATGTCGGTCCAAGACTAGACAGACTGCTACCATACTACTGACTAACTAACTCACTGGTAGAGAGTGTTTTTTTCTGTTTGAGACTTTGATTTTTAAAGCAGTTTTAGGGTTACAACAAGATAATGGGCTCATGCTGTGCAATGCTTGAGCAAAAGAATGCGCTTACTGGCTCCAGTCCTCCACTTCCGGGCTCAGATCTGACCTACTTACTCTTTGAGTAAAGCTAACCCTACTTCTGTCATACCTTCACATTTTCATTTAGCTCTGACTTCTACTTTGTTCATACAGAATTGCTCCACTGTTTCTTTGACCTAAATTTCCATCTAGGAGACTTAAATTGATTACTTTGCAACTGAACTTTGATGAAATTATTCCTTCATGGGCTCATTCACTCATCAGCTGTTATTTAAGTCATTATCCAAAACACTTATGTGGGTCTTGACCATACTGTGCTGAAAATCAGGAAAATGTGATGGAAGGAGTGTAATTTATGGAGCCTTGATGTATCATTAGAATTTTCAGAAGCAGAAATGGAAGAAAAAAACCTTCCAGGCATTCTCGTGCAATTTCAAGGGGCATCGATTCCAGAACTTCAGATTCTTCAACATCACACCTGAACCTCCGCCACTGCACACATTTGCATTCACATCAGTACGTAGTTTGTATTTGTGTCTTGATTTTAACATTTATCCATTTAAAAAGATTGCAATGTTTTATTTCTGTCTTATTCTAAAGATTAAGTAATAAAAAATTCTTTAGAAGATCATCATTCTCTGAAAGACCTAATTTTGTTGTAAATATATATGACTATTGGTTATTTTCAGCTCAGCTGAAAATAGACTTCAAAGAAACCATAACAAAATGTATTTTAATATGCACTGTACAGTGTATGGTCTTGTTAAATTTTTATTACTATCTCAATAATACAAGGTCCTTTTAGATCTCTAATAGTTATAGGCTAAGTAACTCATTTCCTTATTCAGGAAAGATTGGAACACATTTTCCTGGAAGAATATAAACCCTTCAGCTCTACTCCAGGTCTTGAACTCTGCGAAGCCAACTGCCACTGGAAGGGCCTCAATGACTGAGGACCCAAAAGACAACATTTTCGCCTTTAGGTGGAGCCACCTGAACACAATTTTAAAGCTTAATTAATTGGTTTGAAACTTAAATCACCTGAAGCAGATTCTCGTCTTTTCTTTCTTGCTCTTTTTCCTCTTTCAGCAGAGAAGCCAATTTCTTTATACCATTCTCCAGTTATTTCTTTCTCTTTTATTTTTTTGTTTCTTTGTTTCTTTTTCCTCATTTTTTCTTTCTCCTTTCATAAATAAAAGAAAAATTACAGAAATATCTAAGTTTTTAGTACCAAATTGTTAGAGTACAAATTTTGTACTTGAAAGGTGATGTTGTAGTCTCCAATCGTTTCTTCCTGGGATTCAAGGACCAAAGTCTTAGGGATTTCAGGGTTCATCCAAAATCGTGCTTTCCCAATTGACCAACTATGTAGCAAGAGCCTTGAGAAAGAGCAGTTTTCTTTCCTTTCTTTTCTAAAAATATGTTTACTGATTTCTACCCCTTTGAATGGGTGTTTTTTCTCTTTGTAAACAATACAGCGAACATAGCTTTTCCTCCCAATGCTATTTCACAAGGCTCTCACCTTTCCTCAAAGGGAAAAAAATGACTTTTGGCTGAAGTGGTGGTAATGGTAATTCAATTCTTTGCTTTACAAATACTTCTTAAGCACCTTCAGGGCACTATCATTTTATGTTAGCTATTTTTCTCTGCTAACAGCTATTAAATCAGTAGAGAACAAAAAGAAGAAAAAAGGGTGACTTCCATAACAAGAGAATTAAAAATTTTCCACACTTAAAGTAAAAGGAAGAATAAAATCAGAAAATGTCCCTTCTCCTATTAGCTTTAATTATATGAAATTCATCACTTTGGTTTCCTAGAGAAGTTGTATGTAGAATTCTCCAGATCTCTAAACAGAAAAAATAAAATTCTGAACTCTCATGACTTCAGGGCTGATATTGTGAAAGACATTGCATTTGACTTTGTGGCAAATTATTAGGGAAGTGGAAAGCGATACCTTTGTTCCTGAGGAACTTAAATTCAAGGTGGAACCAGAGCCTTCGGGAAAACAAGGAACACAGAGGCTATCACAGAAGCATTGCATGCATGCTTGTACAGCTGTGACTGCGCAGAGATCAACTCAGTCCATGGAAACAACCATTACCTGCAGGTCAAGGAGAAAAGCGGCTTGACTTACTCGACAGAAAAGTGGGCAGCATGCCATGCAAAAGCGAGGCAATATGTGTGAGCTTAGCCGCTTTATTGACTTAGGAAGGTCAGTAGTTTTTCTGGTCAAAATAGAGAATATGAGTTGGGGCAAAGCAAGATATTTTGATAGTAGGAGATAAGAGCAAGGAAAAGCAATTACAGTTTTAGAGTGATACAAGTGGCAATTTGGAACCCTGTGGAAGAAACCTTTCTTTTACATTCAATAGAAACATTTTTAAACCTACATCAAAGTAGAGTGGTGTTATGAACCTTTGTGTGGCTCTTATGTACCTGCTAATAAATATCAACATTTTTGCTAAATATTTGAATGACTGCTATCGCTAATGAACATATGAGTTATTTTGTCCTTGTGAGTGGTGGTGTACACTTGAACAGACTATCAGAAAAGAATTCGTTCTGCTTTTCAGTCAGCTTCCCCCACATCAGAAACAGGAACAAAATGGAAAGGTCCCAAGGCCTCAGGTGTTTTATATGAAGCTCTTGCCACAGGAGCTGGCATGCGGTATCGAGGCCTTCACATAGCCAGTGCTTCTCACAAAGGTTGTTTAATTCTAGAGAAACACTGATCGGTTGCCTCCTTCGCCTGTCCCAAACAGGGATGGAACTCATAAAGTGGGCATGTGCCTTGACCAGGAATCAAACCAGCAACCCTTTGGTTACAAACTGACATCCCAACAAACTGAGCCATGCTGGCTAGGGCAAGAAGAGTAGAGCTGACAATAACACCCAGACGGTAATAACTATATTTCAAACACCAGAAGTGAAAATAATATTTTATAAGAATGTCGCACTATACTAGCTGTGTTATAATGGATATATTACCCATAATTACCCCATTTAAATACCACAAAAAACACTTTGTATTGTTCCCCCCTTTACATGTAAATAAACTGGGGCATAGAATTCTTCAGTCACCTATTCATGGCACGCAGCCAGATTTAAGACTGGAACCCAGTTTAGTCTGATTCCCAATTGTGCTTGTTCCCCCACACAACTAAGAAACCAGCGAGAGAAAACCAAGGCCTCCTCAATGTCACAGTGTTCATGGATCCAAAGCCAGAATGTCCTCTAGGAGTAGCTGGATGGACCATGCTGAGCAGTGAAGAATGTTCTATATTCAGAGGAACAATATTCAGTCCAGATAAGAATGTACCTTCTTCATCAAGGAAACTGTGAACTGGGTATAACTGAAACTATGCTTTTTAAGCCACTACTTAATGTGATGCTTTAAAAAAAAAATCTTTTATGTGTGTTGGTGGTGAAAGGGAATTTTTCTACAAAAAAGACATTGAAAAAGATTCAAATAGGTGAGGCTGGATGGTGGTAGAAGATTTCTAGGATGCAGTAGATGGGTAGGTCTGGTGGACAGCTGTAAAGGACAAAATCAAAGAGGTAGAGAGTGAAGGTAGTGAAGGGTGATCTGTAGTAAGGACAGGTTTTCTTGCAGAGTCCAGATAACTTTTGGAAAATTTGAGTTTGAGAAAAGTGTCATTTGTTTAGAATTGATGATATTCAAGATTTTGGGTACAGGAATATTTTTTTAAGTTATACATTAAATTTCATGAGTATTAGAAAAAAATGCCAGACTTCTGGTCAAGATGGTGGTGTATGCAAATGAGGCTCCTCTCTTTGCACAACCACATCAAAATCACAACTAAAATACAGAACAACCATCACCCATAACTGGCAGAAAACGAGTTGAATGGAAGTCTGAGAACTACGGAATTAAGCAAACCACATCCAACTGGACTGGTAAGAGGGGCACAGATGCAGAACAGGCTGGTCTCTCACCCACGTGTAGTAGATAAAAATTTGGGAAGGATACCTTGGGAGCAAAGAGTCCCAGACTGATATCTGGTCCCCCATCCTAGGGTTCCAGCACCAGGACGAGAATTCCCATTACTTCTGACTACAAAAACCAGCAGGGATTGAATCAATGGAGGAAATTTCTGGGCCCCCAAGCAGTTCCTCTTAAAGAACCCACACATGGGCTCACCTATGCATACTCACTTCTGAGCTCCAGCACCAGGGTAGCAGCTTAAAAGGCACCAGAGGCATAAAAGAAGAAACTGAAGTGTCTGACATCAAGGTGAGCAAGGCCATTGTCTCTTTTCTAAACCCTCCCCCCACAGAGCTAGCCAGCTGATGCCATATCTGAGACTCCATCAACATGGCTAACACTATTTCACCCACTTTGGGGATCCCCAGAGACTCTGCCCCACCCAAATTATAGACCCACCTAACCTGCCTTTTCATATAAATGGCTGGTCTTGGTTTATGCTGTACAACTTCCTAAATTCCATCAAGCAAATAATAGCTGGACTCAGTGAACCCCAGGTCCAGCACTAGCACCAGCCAGCCTACATTCACAGCTTGATTTTCCCCAGGAATCTCTAAGCGCCCAGCATAAATAATAGACATCTCAGATTGCTTTATAGCTCAGGCAGGGTAGCCCTGGGTAAAAGACAGGTGGGTGTTGACCTTGGCCTGCACCAGCCAGGAAATCCTAGGGTGATTTCCTGGGCCAACACACCCAGTAGACAGCTACAGACCATATTGGAGCACCACCACCCTGCTCCTGCTCAGCTGATCCTCCAGAGGGCAGAGATTGGTGGTCAGTGGCCAGAACCAGTCCTTGCAGATGATTGGCCTGAGTAAATCCCTCTCATTGATTTGCCAACAGCAACTAAGCCTCAACTACAAGAAGAGGGTGTACTCAGCCCACCGAATGGGCACATCTTGAGTACCCAGCTTGGGCAATAGGGGAGGCTATACCACTGGATCCTACAGGACACCTACTACATTAGTCCACACTATCAAGACAAGGAGGTTAAGAAACCGTACCTAATACATAGAAACAAACACAGGAAGGCTGCCAAAATAAGACAAAGAAATGTGGTCTAAGTGAAATAACAAATCAAAACTCCAGAAAAAGAGCTAAACAAAATAGAGATAAGCAATCTATCAGATGCAGAATTCAAAACACTGGTTATAAGGATACTCATAGAACGTAGTGAGGACACCAGCAACATAAAAAAGATCCAGTCAGAAATGAAGGATACACTAATTGAAATAAAGAAGAATTTATAGGGAAACAGCAGTAGAGTGGATGAAGCTGAGAATCAAATCAGTGATTTGAAACATCAGGAAGCAAAAAACAAGCAATCAGAACAACAAGAATAAAAAAGAATTTTAAAAAAATGAGGATAGTATAAGCAGTAAATGGGTCAACTTCAAATGGTCCAACATTCACATCATTAGGGGTGCCAGAAAGAGAAGAAGAGCAGGAAATTGAAAATCTACCTGAAAAAAATTGACATAAAACTTCTCTAATTTGGTGAAGGAAATAGACATGCAAGTCCAGGAAGCACAGAGAATCCCAAACAAGATGGAGGCAAAGAGGCCCCCTCCAAGGCACATCATAATTAAAATGCCAAAGGTTAAAGATAAAAGGAGAATCTTAAAAGCAGGACTAGAAAAGAAGTTAATTACCTACAGGGGAGTTTCCATAAGACGGTCAGCTGATTTCTCAAAAGAAACCTTGCAGGCTAGAAGGGATTCCCTAGAAATATTCAAACTCATGAAAAGCAGGGACTCACAGCCAAGCTTGCTGTACTCAGCAAAATTATCATTTAGAATCAAAGGGCAGATAAAGAGCTTCCAAGATAAAAAAAACCTAAGGAAGTTCATCATCACCAAACCATTATTATATGAAATGTTAAAGAACTTATTTAAGGAAAAAAGATCCAAACTCTGAATAATAACATTGTAATAAATACATATCTATCAAAAATTAAATCTAAAAAGCAAACTAAGGAAACAAGAAGAACAGAGACAGAATCATGGATACGGAGAGCAATTTGATGGTTGCCAGGTGGGATGGCATGTGGGGGAGTAGGTGAAGACGTGAGAGGATTAAGAGGTACAAATAAGTAGTCACAGAGTAGCCCTGGGGATATCGAATACAGTATAGGAAATGGAGTAGTCAAAGAGCCTACACGAATGACCCATAGACATGAACAATGTTGTGAGAATTGCCTGAGGGAGTGGGGGAGGCTGGTTGGAAAGGGGCAAAGGGGGAAAAATCAGGACAACTCTGATAGCATAGTCGATAAAATATAATTTAGACCATGAATATTGTTAGAATAAGGATTGTTGTATATGGTTAGAATAAGGATAACATTTTGCAAATTATTTTAAAGAATAATATGAAGTTAAAGTAGTGTGGATTGGTAGACAATACGAAGCACACCTAATAAGATTTTGACGAGAAAAGATAGATTGGCAAAAGAGGGAAAGAATGAGGGGGATTTAGTGTGGAAAAGTAGGGGATAAATGCCTGACAAGCTGATGTCACAGTATTGTAGACAAAATGTAAGTGACATATTTTATAGAATGTCCTCATGTCACAAGTGGGAAATCTGAGGTCTGCAGGAGAAAAGAAATGCCCACTATCACACAGAAAGTCTGTTATACAGTAACATCTACAACTTGGTGTTTTGCTTTATAATCTAGTAATTTTTTTTCATGAAATCAGGCCCTTCTTAAAAAAGTAAATTTTGGTCTCACATGCCTGTTCTACTCAATTTACCATGTTGTGTACAACATGGTAAATGTTCTTATTCAAACCCCTATTTACATGTTATCTGCTATTTTCAGTTAGTAATTCAAAACTATTTGTCTGGAGGATGTTCAATATTTTTAAATTTTCATTTGAAAAATGTCTATGAATAAATCCAAATGATTAAAAACACTTAACAGTAGTTTACATGATTAAAGTGAAATATTTTTGAACGAATGAAGGAGAGGAGCCTTGGACTGTGCTGCTGATTGACAAGAGCAGAGACAAAGTGCCACGGAGACTGAATCTGACTTCTGGCTCTCCCTACCCCACAGGACCGCATGCCACTCACTTAAGATTCCTGAGGTCTTGAGTTCTGTAAAATCAGAGCAACAGGAATCTTTTTGCAAGACGTATTTGCAGATTACAAATAATGACTATCACCAGTGTAGCTCCTGACACTCGGTAGGTATTAAATATGTGAGTGATGAGGGTAACAGAGGAGAGGTAATGCTATGGACTGAACTTGCAGCCAGAAACAGGAAGCGCTTTGATGTGGTACGAACAGAAAGTGGATAAATAGGAAGGTAAGGTTGGGTTTGGGTTTTTAGGGTTACTTTCAGAGGAGCTGGTAGATATGTGTGTTCTGCTTGTGTTAGCATTCCCATTTCAGAGAGTGAATCATTTTTCTCCATTTAGAAGCTTCGGTAGTTATGCCATTTCACTTAATATTTCCACAAAAATACTGAGAATTTAAAAGGGAATTTCCTGGTGTTGGCTCTATGAGACCACAATGTTGAACCTTTTGGCATCTGGATTATATCAGCTTTTCTTGAATCACGATCTTTTATATTTCCCACTTTTGCAAAAACAAATTAATAATATTGTTTCCATGTGGTTATGTTACTTTGCATACATAGAAATGTAAAGGATTTGAAGAGGAAGCAAACATAATTGTTTATGACTAGAGCTTCTTAGCGAACTCCTCCTATTTAATGTGTATTATTCTTAAAGTGCAAATACATCCTTTACCTTTGTACATCTCTGAGGAGTTTGCAAAGTACTGTCACACATATTATTTCATTTACTTTTTATGACAATAGTATGAGATAGGTATTAATATTCTCATTTTTTAGAGGAGGCAAGAAAAGCTCAGAGTTTCAGGATCTTGTTCAGGGTCACATAGCCAATGAGCAATTGATCCAGATTATCTGACTCCAAAGTCATCACCATTGTCACTCTGTACCTCCGTTTATATTTCCATCATTCAATGTAAGATGAGGTATGAAACATGTCTGCTGCTGCCCTCGAACACTTCCCAATTTCATTTGGCAAGGAAAATCCACACACATGGCAGGGTGAAACCTCACTACAGGCAAAATATCAGTATATGATGCCAGGTGCCTTACAAGTGTTACTCATAGGGTAGTTAGTATGAGCAGGAAAAGAGAGATTAAGATCACTATGAGTTTGAGTGGTCAGGGACATGTCACAGAGAAGGTAAGAAAAATATTTTGAGAGAGTAGAAAACTAGGCACCCATTTGGGATGATTGTAATAATCAACATGTCCTCCACCCACAGCCTCTAACTCTCATCTGTAAACATTCCAAAAGGAATAGGACATTGTATTCTTGGCTGGAAATGAAGCAAGCAAATGAATCATCTGGAAATTCAGGGTTGGAATAAGTTTTCATCTGATTAGTTTGAGGGATATTTATGTTCATGGACTCCTTGCTGATGGTGTACCCACAGTAACCAACCCCAGAAGAAATCTGTGATTTCTTCTACCTTTCACATTCTGGTACCTGGAGCCTTACCAGGGTTTGACAAGCCCAACCAAGATATTTTCTGAGTCAGTGTGGAGGTCAGCACTGTGGACAAGGAGACCAAGGAGAAAGCATTGAATTAGGAATCAGAAGAACTGGACTTTGTGTTGTAGCAACTGCAGGAATATGGTGTCCAGCAACTCACTTCCTCCCTCTGTGTTCCAGTTCATCATCTGAGAAACAGGACTTAATGAACCTGCCCACCTGACCTTTTCATAAAGAGTAAATGAGACCACATATATGAAAGTGTCCTAAAAATAGCAAAGTATATAAAATATTACAGAAATTCACATATTATATAAGTATTTATATAATTATTTCCGAGACATCCTTTTATAAAGTTTTCTCCACTTCTCTCTTGCAACTTATCAAGCACTGTTTAAAAAATGTTTTTGCCTCATCACAATAACCAAGTATCTAATGTACACAGAGATGATTATTAAATCATTGTAAACAAAAACCTACAGAAAAAATTATTTTCCCTAAACCTACACATAAATAAAAGCATGGGCTGTTATTTTTAAGCAGGATTCACTATATTAAGTGAGCAGTTATGAAGTTATTAAATGCATAGGTTGATGAGAATGGTCAGGGTAGAAGTTGGTAAAGGAGAGGAAAAATTAAAATGTAAAGACTGAAGAATATCTTTCCCTGAAAGCTTGTTAAAATAGGCTAATTACTGGCTGACAATTTTCTCTTTAACACCATGTTGTTCAGAATGTGCTATAGGGACCCCTGCATGGAACATCACCAGAGAGCTTGTTAGAAATGCAGAGTCCACAGTCTCACCCCAGACCTACAGAATCTGCGCTTGAACAAGATTCCCCAGTGAGTCGTATGCATATTAATGTTTGGGACTCATTCATCTATGAGACAATTTCAGATATACATGTCCTTTGATTCTTGAGACTATTCTGTTGCAAACAGTGTTAATACCTTGCCTGCCCCACACCCCATTTTCCGGTGAAACTCAGAGAAGTTCAGCCAGAGTGACACAGCGGGAGTGGTAGCTGAGGGATTTAAACGTAACCTCTCTGATTCTAAAGACTGTGCTTCTCCCAACACACACCTCTTCTGTTCATTTCTCTCTCTCTGGAGTTTTTGGTACATGAGGACCTATTCTGAAGCCAGATCTGACTTCCAGCAATTCTGACTTAAAGATCCACTAGTTGATCTAAAGTCTCTGCTCACATACCCTGACTCATGGTGCAGGAAACAGCACAGAAGTAGAGGAAGAGCTGCTTCCCTTTGCGGCACATTCTACCTTTTGAGTCTGTGCCAAGGAGATGACAGAGGAAATTCCCACGTCACATTCTTCCTCTTTTACTTTGATAATTGAGGTCTTCATGACATCAGTCTTTCTGAGATCTTTCTGGGAGTTCATTGTGAGCTGATCTCATCATCAGAATGCCACTATTATAAGGTGCCACCCTTGAAATTGCTCAAACCTTGTGGCTGACTGGGCTTCTTTTGGGCACCTCAAGGTGGTATCGGAGCAGGGACTCTGCTTACGTTATAAGGTAAAGGCCTGATTCAGTCACTTATGAGAAGTGCTTGAAGTATGTTGCTGGATGTCCTCCAACTTTCTCTTTCTTAATAGATTCCCATTCTTGCCACAGAAATCATGTTTGGGATAGCAGTCAACAGAAAGTGGTTTGAAAAGTTTCATTAGCAGTGATTTATTTACAGCTGAGGACTGGGAAATTAGTCACACTCCACTTAATATAATATGCATACATGAGCAACAATTATTTTAAAAATAATGCAAATAAAAAATGAAAAACTCACAGAAAAAAATACAGATACTGAGTTTGTGCTTTATGTCTTCCTGGCATACCAAGTGTGTCAACTGTAATCCTATCCAGACATGAGGCTTTCATGTGTTCCTTAAAAACAGGCTGAAGGGGCTTTCCAGGGTGGAGAGACCTCCGCCTACAACACATCACCTTCTTCCTGTCTATCCTTAGGATGAAGCACAAAAGATGCCAATAAGCTCTAGAGAGCTTTAAGTGAAGATACCTGCAGAAATCCTCAGCATGTAGGAACTCTTCAAGAGTCATTCTCGAAATGAGAACTAATGCCCACATGACTGTTTCTGTTTAGTTCCTGTCAATGAGAAATTCCATTTTACTCTCCACTAAGTCTTTCTGTCCATCATGGGAGCCCCGAAAGTCCTACTAGATCTGTTTAATTCTTGCACTATGGTTCTATCTATCCACAGTTGCTCAAGGATCTTTGCCTATAGTATTGTTTCAGCCCGAAATGTTCTTCACCAACTCTGCCTTTTCAAATCCTGAGCAACATTCAAGATTTTTTTTTCTTTTTCTGAATCCTTCTCTGATTACTCAAATCAAATATAAGCGCAATTGAGAGCCTACATCTTTACTAGAGCACTTGGCTTTTCTGCCTGTTCGAGAGTTATTTGTGTAGTTGTCAGTTTCTCCTACTGGCCACATATTGATCTATTTTACTCGATGATGTTTTCCTTGTTTGTGGGATTTCTCAAGTTCTTATAATAACTATTTCTTGCTCATTCTGAGACACATGGGTGCAATAATAAATCACCATTTGAATGGGAACAATTCTCTGAAGGTTAAGAAAGAAACGTCAGGCCTTGCTTATGCAGTTTGGCACGGGCAAGTCATGATTATAGCTCTCAAACAGGGTGGTCCTCCGCCATTGCGCGTGTCCGATACCCCAGGTGCTGTATCCAAACCTGTAGAACTTGTTCTCCAGCCTCGATGAAAAGAGCTCTTCACTTCAAATGGCTCCTCCCTTTCTTGTTTCATAAAACCTAACATCCTGCTCTAACACCACATAGATACGTGTACAAGACGTTGAGAAGATTTTTATCTTTAAAAAGTTAGTTTTGTGATATAAATGGTATAAGAAAAAAATCATGAAAACTAAAAATTAAAGTATTATAAATTGTATTATTGTCTGTAAATAATTTTAAGTTAATTCCCATATTGCTGTATAGATGAAGCATTTCAAACAGTTTTTGGAAAAAAAACTAGTAATTTTTCCATGGCTGAGACTTATAAAGAGGATGGCTTGCAAAGTTAGGTACCCGAAAAACAAAACTTATAACATTTAAAAATTCTCTGAAGGATTCCAATGAGGAAGAAATAGAAAAGTGATCTTCGAAGTACCCTGAGAGTTAAGAGGTAAATGAAACAATTGGAAGGTGAAGATTAAAATGACAAAATAGTTGCTGGTGGGGGGTGTTGGTAATGGGAGCGGCTGTGCCTGCGTGGGGGGGAGGAAGTATATGGGAATTCTCCACCTTCCTCTCAATTTTCCTGTGTACCTGAAACTATTCCAAAAAAAATAAAGTCTTAAAATAAGTTTTGTGGATGCTGCCAAATGTTCCCTTGAAGGCAAAATTTCCCTGGCTGAGAACCACTGATTTAACGCTTGCTAGAGATGCAAATTGTGGGCTCCACCCCAAACCTACTGGATCAGAAACTCTGGGAGTGAGGCTTAGCCATCTGTGTTTTAACAAGCCTTGTAGCTCATTCCGACCCAGTGCACTGTTTAAGGGCAACACTTGTCTATCTACTCCTTAAAACAAGTGTATCCTATAGGATATACACTAGTATTCCTTAGCTGGGACCATGGAATAACTATGTCAGAATCACCATTGCTGTTTATTAAAATCGCATCTAGAGCCTCATCTCAGAGTTCTTTCATCACAATTTCAAAAGAGATGTGAAGATGAGAGTGAAGTGGAGAGCAGGGAGGGATCTAGTGTTTTTGTTGTTACTGTCATTACTGCTTTTTAATTAAGTATATCCCACTGACTCTTATGTTCACGGATGTTGAAACACATTGACTGGTACTGAGTCTTCAGACTTTCTTTATTCATATCATGAACATCCCAAGTTATGGTTTGTATTTCCAAAACAAATTACTGATGACAAATTGGCTTTTGGTTTATACCTGCCTAAAGCAGTGTTTCTTAGCCCTGTTAGCATTTTTGAACCACCCAGAGAGCTTTGAAAAAATACCAATGCCCTCTCCCCACCCAAGACCAATTAAATCAAAATCTATGAGGGTGGTATTTTTTAGAGTGCCAAATGACTCTAATATGCAACTAGGCTTGGAAACCACTGTCTACGGGAGGAAAATATACTAGTCATACAAATGGTAACATTCAAGTTGGTTTAATGCTTAAACATCCCATTATAAATTATAAAGGTAATATCATGTTTGTATTTCATACTTTTTTGATGTTTCTTTAAATGCATTCAAGTTCTGAGGACCACCGCTAAACACCAAATCCTGGGATGCAGTGATGTAAGGGGATAGGCTCCTTCTCACAGGCCTGCTGATCTTTCCTGTCTCCTTCCTACTATTCCTTGAAAGGCCATTTTCAGGATTTTGTTCAGTTAATTAAAATAGAGAATGGCTGCAAATTTCTAGCTTCAAAAATGAAGGCACTTTGACATCAGTGTATTCAAGCCTTCGGATCTTACTTCCAATTCATAGGAAATTCAGAGGATAAAGGGACAAACCAAACACCCATAAGGAAGAATTTAGGCTACTGAAAGGAAGGGTGGTTTATAGGATCCTGCCTGTCTCTTCAACAAGTCAGTACTATAAAGAATGATAAAAAATAAAATAAAATAATATGTACGACATTAAAAGGGAGAATATTCTAAATTACAAGAGACATAACGATACGAGCTAATGCCTTGATAGGATCCCAGTTAGACAAACCAAGTGCAATATAAATGAAATTATTGTAGCTCTTGGCAGAATTTATAGATGATCTGGGTATTACATGACATTAAAAATTATTCATAATTTTATTGTGTGGTAATGATATTGTGGTTATATAGGGGAATACACTGATTTTTTGGAAGTATGTAGCAGGGACAAAATGCTATTATATATATATACATATATATATATATATATATATATATATATATGGGTAGTTTACTTTAAACTACTTCATTCAAAACAAAAATATAGATGATGCATATACAGCAAAATATTAACAATTATCCAATCCACTGTGGGGACCTAAGGGTATTCATTACACTGTTCTCTCTCCTTTTTTCATTTTCTTGAAATTTTCCAGAGTGAAAAACAGGGTGGCAAAAAGAAAAAAAATATATAGACAGTTTAGCTAGTGGAGAAACCTCTGGAGTGGAGATAAACAGTCCTGATGTATTAGATGTGGATGTGAGGGAGGAGAGGAATCATAGATGACTCCTAAAATGTTGGTCTGAGCAACTGGGCGGACAGTGTATGTATTTACTGAGACTAAGAGGATTGAGGAAAACATAGCTTTGGGAGAAATGAATCTGTAGTTCTGTTTTAACTACATTAAGGTTGAGTTGGTCCTTAGACATCAGAGTCTAGTTTTTGAGTTTAGAAAAAAGTTGACTCGGTTTGTTCTAGCCAGAGAGAAAAAGAAACATTTTGATAAGTGTAATTTCTTCTGAAATAAATTCAGTCTGAGCAGTAGAAAGAGGCATATGTGGCCCAAAATTTATTAATCTAAATCAACAGTTGTAAACAAGTAGACCAAGGATATGTTTTGTTTGGAATTCAAAATTTTTTTTAAATGTGGATCTTACATAAAAATGCTTCTGGCTTCTCTTAAAAAAAATAGGGAGCCTAGGAAATATCAGGCCATTGTTTCCACATTTGACCCTCCCTACTTTTCCACAAATTTCTTTAGTCCCTGTTGTATTGTTCTTGCCCAGCCTTTATAGGAATTTTGAGTTCATGGCACGTGAGCTAAATTCTCATCTTTCCTCTGCCACTTATGATTCCTTGGTGTTTCGCTGTTATTTCCTTTTCTGAGCCTCAGGTACTCAACCATAAAATGTGTGCTGTGACTAGTTCACAATATTCTTTTGAAAATCACATTAAATAATGGATATAAAGTCATCTTGCATTGGTAATGTACTCTACAACTGCAAACTATTACTCCCTTTGAAATATCAAGAATTGAGATTATTGATTTATAAATGTACAATGAGGGTTGGAAATACCTAAATTTAATTATTTAGATATTTGGGAAGGTTCAAACTACTCCTAAAAATAAAGTCAATTTAACATAAAATAAAAATGGAGAGAAAGTGGCACCTGAAATTTAAAAGAGGAAATTCTCTGAGAAAAGAAATACCCACAAAACACTAAGAATTCATAATATGAGTGGGAGGAAGATGAAAGGGGAGAATAAAAATGGGAAGAGCAGAGGAAATGCAGTCCGAAACCAGGGATTCTCACCCTGGCTTCATGGCTGCCCCTCTGTGTGCAGTTACGAATGGTGATAAAAGAAATTAAAGCTTAATAAGAGCTTCACATGTGTCATTTCACTTCCCTGAGCACAAGAATCTTATGAGGTGCAAAGAGTTACTGTCCCTATTTACACATGAACAAATGGAGGCACAGAGTAGTTAAATAATCTACCAGCCCTTTCAAAACCTGCAAGTATGAGAACTGGATGTCATTTTACAGCTCCGTTTCTTGGAATAAAATATGAAAAACATAAAATTTTATTTTAAAGAGGTTTTTCTGAAGTGCTATAGAGATGTACAGAAGCTATTACTAATATGAATTATGAACTGTGATTTTTATATAGTTCATGTAGAATACCTGTAATATCTTAGAGGCTTTACTCATGTGATTTATCAAAGTTTGGAAGTTACAAAATAAGGCATCAGTTTTGATAGTTTATGAAAATACACACATTGATATCGAGCTGTTTAATATTTTACATTAACCTTGTTGACATATACATCTACCTCAAATGCATATTGCAAACATTATTTTACCACTACCTTTAGCTAACACAACCTAAAATTTCTATGTGCATCACCAAGACACACAAGCACTTCATGTGTCTTTGTTTTTGTTGAGGCCTCCCATATGTTGTAGAAATGGGATCTCATCTCCTTCATCTCCCCAGCATTCCTTTAGTGCTAATATGTCCATTCTTTTGGCAACCCATAAACAGAACACAGGCTGCGAGATGATTGACCTGAGTTTTAACACTTGCTCTCCTGCTAACCCATGGAGTGAACTTGGAAAAGTCAACATTCCTCTTTGGGGCCTTAGTTCATCCATTTATAGAATGAGAAGGTTGGGCAAAGTGATCTCTAAGTCCCCTTCCTTTCCTGATATTCTGGAACTTTTGAAATTTAGCTATAAAATGAAACTGTGCCCTTTCATTGTTGGTAGCAGAGTATTAGTTGAATTCCCCATTAAAAATAAATGAGTCTCTGAGAGTTCCAACAGGACTAGAAGAACAAAAACAAACCACAGGTTACTCATTCTTCTTCCTGAAGGCAATGGCTAATGCCTGAATGCAGAGCTTATGTTTTACCAGCCCCAAGTGCTTCACTTGAATTGCTGGAATGAATGCTAACCATGAAACCCGGCTGTGCAGAGTGAACCCTGTCTGATTACATCAGCAGGGTGAGCTGGGATGCTCAGTTCAGTTCCGAGTAGTCATTCAGCAGCTCAGTGACACATGGAAGGTCATGGACTTCAAAGAGAACACTGAATGCAGAGATGAAGGCCTGTGCAGAACGGCCCATTTAATGATCACACTTCTTAATTTCATGGTGCGCTGATTCTCCCAGACATGGAGACTTCACCCCTAGGTCCCTCCCTGATTCCTCAGCATGTTTAACTGAGTATCTTCCTTTATGTAATTTTTTTTTTATGATTAGAGAACTCAGCAAGAGACTAATCCTCATCATGTTGGGGCACTTTGCTCCATTATTTGAAAGCCCTCTTCACATCCATTCCTTTGTTTGTCATCTCACTCCATCTGTGAGGTACGCGGGGCAGACACAAAGACCTACACCTTAGAGGCAGGGAAACAGAGTCAAAGAGGAATGAACTTGCTCCGAATCATGGGGCTGGTAAGTGGCATATTCCTCCTGTCCAGTGTTATTCTGTGCTGTAATCCAGAAACCTGACAGGGGATAAGTTTTTTTTTAGATTTTATTTATTTATCTTTAGAGGGGAAGGGATGGGGAGAGAGGGAGAGAAATATCAATGTATGGTTGCCTCCCATGCGTCCCCTGCTGGGAACTGGCCTGCAACCCAGGCTGTGCCCTGACTGGGAATCGAACCGAGATCCTTTGGTTCGAAGGCCCACGCTCAACAAGTGTGCTACACCAGTCAGCAAGTGTGGGGGGCAGGGATATGTTTTTAAGGCTTTGCATCCATTATGCACTCTAGAGGAATGGGTATCATTTCTGCTTTTCATATGATGCATTTTGTAACATTTGATAATGACCATTTCTTGCTCCTAAGTGTTAAGCCTAATGTAAGTACTCTGTCAGTGGCCATGTAGTTTCCTTCTGTATACAGTGATTTTTCAAGCAATGTTCCATTTAACAGCAGGTTTCAGAGGCCTTTTGAGGACCATCAGAGTTGTGATGGGGAGAGGGGT
Organism: Carollia perspicillata; assembly: GCA_004027735.1. Classification (NCBI taxonomy): domain Eukaryota; kingdom Metazoa; phylum Chordata; class Mammalia; order Chiroptera; family Phyllostomidae; genus Carollia; species Carollia perspicillata. The sequence goes on along the minus strand of PVKM010018931.1, from coordinate 2,751 downwards.
AAATGGGTTAGACCACAGGCTCCGTCCCTCCCTGCTCCAGCTGGAACATCTCCGTCCCTATCAGTTTTATAGTAAGCTTCTTCATGATATTGTGAACAAAAAAGCTTCTAGCCAAAATATTTGAAAACTACAGAGTTATCAAGTTCTTTTCAAAAGGGACCATATTTTATTCCAGCAACAAGTTCTGATCAGGTAGCAGGTAAAAGCATCTAGCAGATCTGTGTTCGAGCCCACGAGCACTTATTGAGGATGAACCTGAGTAACCTCTTCTAGCCTTGATTTCTTCTTGTATGAACTTGATAATAACAGCATCTCTGCTACATTAGTTTGCTGTTATAGAACAGCAAAGTACCCCTGAGCTTAAGCAACAGAAATTTATAGTCTCACAGATGTGGCAGCAGGGTTCATCCCTTCTGAGGCTGAGAGAAGAATGCGTTCCAGGTCTTGAAATGGAGAGTCCTTATGACTTCGATTATATTTAGTTTTAAATCCTCCCTCTAGAAATCACATTCCTCTCTCTATATCTACCCTTCAGACCTAGCCTTTCACCTCTGGTAATCAGCAACCCCTGATGCAGCAGACGACAGTAGCCCAGGCCTGACTATGGTTCCAAGGCCTGGACCTCTGGCAGGATAAAGATAACATCTTGACCTAAGTTATGTTTCAGTTCCTGAGTTCTCAAGTGACCATACTCCCTGGCTGCTTTCCCGTGAACAGACAGAGAGACACTGGAAAAGACCTCAGACCTGTTCTATAAATACCTGAAGAAACACCTTACCTCACCCTAGACCAATCAGTTCCCAGCATGACCCTTAACCCTCCAACCCAGTGTGTCTTGTGATTTTGCCCTCTGTAATGTAATATGTAACCCACATGCCATTGAGGCATGGGGATTTTAGAAGCATTAACTTCCTGCCTTCAAACTGGCCAATGCAATATTAAATTAATTTTCTTATTTCTATATCGCTCATCCATTTATCTGGGCCAGTGAACTCAAACAGGCAGACTTCAAAAATATTATGGTTCCAGTAAGTGCCTCTCTTCTTAGCTTGTAGATGGCTGTGTTCTCACTGTGTCACTTTATATCATTTTCCATCTAAGGGTGTCTGTCTCTGTCCAGATTTCTTTTTTTTTTTAATTAGAAAACCAGTCATGATTGATTAAGGTCCATCCAAATGACCCCATCTTACTAATTACATGTGCCACAACTCCATTTCCAAATAAAGTCATAATCTGAAGAACTGGGAGTTAAAAGATGTCACCATATGACTCTTAGATAGACGCCATTCAATCTGCTTTATAAGAGGAGAATTAGCTAAGATCGTGTATTTAAAGTACATTATTGAGTACCTAAGATAGAATAGCTATTTAGCAAGCATGAGTTTCCTGCCTTTTGTTTGATGTAAATCCTACTGCTAACTTTTTTGCCCAAACACCTCCTTTTGTTCCTCTTTGCTATGTTTCTATCTTTACCTTTCCCAGTAGCCTCTTAGTATGACCTTTTGAGGCTACTCTCCTCTTCTACTTATTCCCAAGGGAATTTCTGAAATGTAGGATGAGGTTATCTACGCAACAAGCTGTACCTTTCAAGGGAGATTGTCCTACAAATGCGCACTAGGCTGATTTTTCCAGATCGTTTCATTCCTTCACCTTTCTTTGTAAAGAGCAGAGATTGACCACTTTGACCTTATTCACTGCAGGGTCTAGATGCCCTTATAGACCCTGGGCATCTAGAAGAGTAGTCGTGAATTCATCAGGGCATGGTCACAAGGCAAAACTTCCAAGAAAATGTCTCAGAGAGGTAACAGCAGAAGTTTCTGAGAAAAGTTCGTAAACATGTCTGAGCACGAGGGAGTGGTTTGAGCAGCAAATGCCAGATTAGGAAGAAAGAACATTTCTGATGGAACAGAAGTTCACTGGGGCAAACAAAGGAGGGGAAAATGCAACTGCATTTTTTTCCATTCAAGTTTGTCTAAAACCAACACATCAGAAGTACCTCCACCAGTCTTGGGTTAGTTATTCTCCAGTTGGAATGCTGAAATGTGGCTAACTCCCAGAGCAGCCTGGCAATCCTCTGGGAACTGAGAGACATTATTTACCAAGAGGATTGCTTTAAAGTAGTGACATGCTTTGAAAGTCCTAGACTGAAATATGAAAATTAGAGCTGCCCCAGAGGCGGGGCAGCCCCAGTCTTTCTCTGATTTGCGGAATATACCTGACGCATGTAAAACAGCCAGCCAGAAGCGTGTAATTATGAGCAGTGGAATTGTTGTTTTGCTCCTAATGCAAACAGGGAGCCTCAGGACAGAGAGGCAGGAGTTGATTCTGGGATACATTAAGTTTCAAGATAAGAGACACACTAAGAAAAATAAATTCCCTGACCCTATGCTTAGGCTGCAGTTTGAGAAAACTGGACCACTGAATTGGGGGTTCCTTCTGTTTACTGTTGCTGGGGTCTCACTTTCCTCATGCCTGTATCTCTAGATATCTATGGATGGAAGTAGGAGCCTTGGAAAGGCAAGAGAGCTCTTTCTGATGAAAGGATTGAGTGGGTGAAGTTGAAGCTGGCAGCTAATCTCTTTTTGCAGGTGTGTGTGTGAGTATGCTGACCTGGAACTTGGCTAGCTCAGCTGTTGTTTTGAAAGGCAAAACAATAGCTCCTAATTCCCTAGAGCAGCATTATCCAGGATTCCAGCCCCACAATGGTGGTGGTCTTGGGAATGGCAGCGGACCACCCACCCAGAAAAAAAA